>ONZH01000597.1:0-32266 GCA_900303285.1 Rhinella marina | reverse complement strand
TGAGGGCGATTTCAGATCTGACCATTTCCGCTGGATCTGGCCCAGGGTCCACAAGGTGTCGAAATAATGGCGCAAGCCTCGGATCACCTGCTGGATCACCTCCGTTTTACGCTGGTTCGGGTGGCGGTGTGTGCCATCGTAAATCACAATCCTGGCGGTCCATCAGCCGGACTATGTATTTCAGCTGTGCAGCAGAGCTAAATCTTAAGGATCGCCTGGATGCCATTTTCGAATATTCGCTCTGCCTCTGAGTGCACGCCGCGGCCTCTCGTCATACGTGCCTGCGTATTGCGTAATCGCGTAGACAATAGTACGCTGAGGATTCGTAAGCTATTTGTACGCTCATGTGTACGTCTTATAAGAAGTTGCATACATTTTTTAATTGAACGTTCTTTATTACTGCGCGAATGTTCGCTAATAGCACATAATAACGTATATTTTGTACGCAAATACAACAAATCTATTTGTCGAATATACAAAACTTTGGAAAACTTCGGAGAATGTTCGGTGAATAATTTTTTGAATGATTCGCTCATCTCTAGTTCCATAGAGTTATATTAGTCAGAGATAGTGGCTTGCCTGAGGTGTTTGGCACCCGGGGCAGGTCCTTTCTCTGGTACCCCCCCAATTCTTAAAAAAAAATGTGCACCCACACAGTAGTATTGTCCTCATTGTACAATCTTTACAGTAGTTATGTCCAGATATGTGCCCCCTAATAATATCCACATTATGCCGCCACACGGTAGTTACTCCCATATTGTGTCCCCTCACGGTAGTTATACCCACACTGTGCCCCCTCACAGTATTTATGCCCTCATTGTACAACCTTCACAGTAGTTATGCCCACATTCTGCCCCCTTAAAATTATCCCTTCATTGTGCCCCCATCACAGTAGTTATGCCCTCTCTGTGCCCCTTTCACAAAAATGCCCTATGTATGCCCCTTCACAGAATTAATGCCCTTTTTGTGCCCCCTTCACAGTAGTTATGCCCTCTGTGCCCCTTCACAGTAGTAATGCCCACTTTGTGCCCCATAACTGTTATGCCTCTTCACAAGAGTAATGCCCTCTGTGCCCCCTTCATAGTATTAATGCCCACTCTGTGCCCCATAACTGTTATGCCCCTTCACAGTAGTAATGCCCATTGTGCCCCCTTCATAGTAATAATGTCTATTGGGCCCCTTCATAGTAGTAATGCCCATTGTGCTCCTTCATAGTAGTAATGCCCATTGTGCCTCCTTCACAGTTGTAAAGCCCTCTGTGTCCCTCTGTGTCAATAAAACAAAAAAACAGTAACTACTCACCTTGTCCCGTTCCTGATGCTCACATCCAGCTCTCCCCTGCAGACACGGATCGCTCTGCAGGACTGTGTGGGAGGAGCACAGGCAGACTCCAGGGCTTCAGGGTCCTCCTACAGAGAACAGCAGCGCGATCTGTGCCTGCAGGCTGAATGGTGGAGCAGAAGGCTCCCTGCTACACCATTCAGTGCACCAGTTTGAAGAAGAAAAGGAGTGCGGGGAGCTGGGTGGACAGTGAGTGACAGGACCACAGCTCCCCACTGCTCCAGCTATGATCACTTTCATCTGTATTAGTAACATAGTAACATAGTTTATAAGGCCAAAAAAGACATCTGTCTATCCAGTTCGGCCTGTTTTCCTACAAGTTGATCCAGAGGAAGGCAAAAAAACCCTGTGAGGTAGAAGCCAATTTTCCCCACTTTAGGGAAAAAAAATTCCTTCCCGACTCCAATCAGGCAATCAGAATAACTCCCTGGATCAACGACCCATATCTAGTAATTATAACCTGTAATATTATCACCCTCCAGAAATACATCCAGGTCCCTCTTGAACTCTTTTAGTGAACTTACCATCACCACCTCCTCAGGCAGAGAGTTCCATAGTCTTACTGCTCTTACTGTAAAGAATCCTCTTCTATGTTTGTGTACAAACCTTCTTTCCTCCAGACGCAGAGGATGTCCCCTCGTCACAGTCACAGTCCTTGGGATAAATAGATCATGGGAGAGATCTCTGTACTGACCTCTGATATATTTATACATAGTTATTAGATCTCCCCTCAGTCGTCTTTTTTCTAAAGTGAATAAGCCTAATTTTGATAATCTTTCTGGGTACTGTACTCCACCCATTCCAGTTATTACTTTAGTTGCCCTCTTCTGAACCCTCTCCAGCTCTGCTATGTCTGCCTTGTTCACAGGAGCCCAGAACTGTACACAGTACTCCATGTGTGGTCTGACTAGTGATTTGTAAAGTTGCAGGACTATGTTCTCATCACGGGCATCTATGCCTCTTTTGATGCAACCCATTATCTTATTGGCCTTGGCAGCAGCTGTCTGACACTGGTTTCTACAGCTTAGTTTGCTGTTCACTAAAATTCCTAGGTCCTTTTCCATGTCAGAGTTACCTAATATTTTACCATTTAGTATGTACTGGTGACTTGCATTATTCCTTCCCATATGCATAACCTTACATTTGTCAGTGTTAAACCTCATCTGCCACTTCTCTGCCCAAGCCTCCAGTCTATCCAGATCCATCTGTAGCAGTGTACTATCCTCTTCTGTGTTAATTACTTTACACAGTTTAGTGTCATCTGCAAATGATGGAAACAATCATTGTATCTGGCACCCCCCTGAGAGTGCACGCCACTGGCCAGACAGAAGCCAAAAAAATGTTCTTTTGGTGTCTGAATGGTATACAGTGATATACCCAGAGCTGGACACTGCCCCACAACCCACACATCTGCAACCATTATAGTTTATTAAATTAGTAGCATCATTTTTAAAATGTAACTTTATGGAGAAAAGAATGCACAGCTAATGCTTAAAGGGCGTGTCCCATATGGCCTTTTTATGGCATATCAATAGGATATGACAAAATGTGCAGTGGTGCAAATCCCACCTCTGGGAGGCACGCCTATCTCAAGAATGGGACCCCAAAGTAAATGGACAGCAAGCCACAAATTCATGACCAGCCCTCTATTCACATTCTCTAGTCTCCTGGCCAGTTCAGCAGGTGCAATGCCATCGCTGCATCGCACCTGCTGCTGGGGAGAGCAGCTCACGGATGGACCTGGGAGCAGAAGGCTCCCTGCTTCACCATAGCATTCAACTGTATCTACATCATCAGGACTCAGATACAGTTGAAATCGGAACAGACTCAGGGCTGGGACAAGGTATTTTGGTGCCCTAGGCAGATGAGGCAAATGGAAACCCCATGATCGAACTAATTAAAAACTACCTTAATTGCTAATAAAATTTATTTTAAAAGGTGAAGACACAGAGTAATAAAGTATTTAATCCAGTCACTTACAACTGATGTTTCTCTGACTGGAGTCGTTCCTTTTTTTTTTTTTTTTTTTTTTCTTCCACATTTGCCCTAGACTGCCATGAAAAGCTCTCCCAAAGACTGCAGAGTCTCTTTGGCCAGTAGTGTAGCTATTGGGGATTAAGAGGTAGCAGTTGCATCTGGGCCTGTGGGGAAAAAGACCCTCCTGATGTATAACAAGACACCAGTATAATAATAGTACCTTGGGAACCTGTTAGAGATTTAGCATTGGGGCAAAAACAGTTGCTGCAGAACATCATAATACACCCTCACCTGCTGCAGAACCTGATAATACACGCCTCATGTGCTTCAGAACATCATAATGCACGCCTCAACTGCTGTAGAATCTTATAATAATCCCTCATCTGCTGCATATCCTGATAATACACACCACAGCTGCAGCAATACACACCTCATCTTCTGCAGAACTTCATAATAAATACAAACCACAACTGCTGCAAAACATCATAATACACCCCTCATCTACTGTAGAACCTCATAATAAACACCTCTGCTGCAGCAGATCCTCATAATACACACACCTCAGATCCTGCATAATAATACACTCCTCATCTGCTGCATACCGTCATAATACTCATCTCAACTTTTGCAGAACCTCATAATACATACCTCAGCTGCAACAGAGCATCATAATTAGCGGTGAGCGAATCAAGCTTCATATCCAAGATCCAAAGTCAAGTAATTCCCCAAGTTCATTTTAATGTACAGAGACCTGTCTCCCTACACCATTAAAATGTATGTGCTTTGTGGAGGCAAAATTTTTTAAATCTGAAGTCACGCAAGACTTTGGTGAATAATTTCGGCCTTCGACTCTACGACTTCAAAAACATTTTAAAACAGGAATCCAAAGGTACCAGCCGGTAGCGAAGCCGACTTTGTATTCCTCTTTTAAAATGTTTTTTTTAAAGTCGTAGAATCAAATGCCAAAGTCAACTTCAGATCATGGATCCGACGCCCAATTCGCTCACCCTAATCATAATACACACCTAAGCTGCTGCATAACATCAAAATAGACACCTCAGCTGCTGCAGAACATCATAATGTAGACCTCAGCTGCTGCAGAACATCACAATACACATCTCAGCTACTGCAGAACATCACAATACACATCTCAGCTGCTGCAGAACATCAGAATACACATCTCCGCTGCTGCAGAACATCATTGAATACACATCTCAGCTGCTGCAGAACATCATTAAACACACCTCAGCTGCTGCAGAAGATCATAACGCACACCTCAGCTGCTGCAGAACATCCTAACACCTTTGCTGCTGCAGAACATCATTACACACACCTCTGCTGCTGCGCAACATAATACACAGCTCAGCTGCTGCAGAAACTGATAAATTGATGCTATGGATCACATAGTTTATAGTAACATCTAATATATAAAGCTGATTGTATGCGTGTATGTCCGCTAACGGAATCTGCACCGTTGCAGCTACAATCACGAAATTTGGCACATAGGTACGTCAGGTGTCCGGGAAGGTTTTAGAACGGGTCTCAGCTCTCCAGGACGTACCGTTCCTGAGATATTCCCAAAATATGCATTAACCAATAGAAGCCTGGTCACATGACCCTTATCAGCCAATAGAAGCTTGCAGGCCCTAGCTTGCAGACAGTTTCACACCAGGTTTACATAACAACCCAGCAAGTTCATGATTGTAGGTCAGCTTTAACCCCTTCACGCATTTAGACAGTTTGGACGTGGCTGTACGTCCAAATGCAGTAAATTACTTGCAATTTGGACATACAGCCATGTCCAAACTGCTTACCGGGGCTGTGACACTATAAAGTGTCACAACCCCGGAGTCTCCGCTCTTCCGGAGAGCAGAGACACCGGGGAAGCTGGCAAGGGACCAATCAGAGTGGTCCCTTGCCGGCAAGCACTTCGATTGGTTAGTCTCTACAGACTAACCAATCGGAGCGCTTCAGTGCTAAAATGCCGGTTTCAGGCTGCGATCCCCACTCTGGAGATCGCAGCTTGAAACCAGGTAAGATCCCCTTTGTGCCCCATGTAATTTATATTGCCCCCAGTTTTAGTGGCCCCCATTATGCAGCCCCCATGTCCCCATTGCCTCCTGCTGCCCCCCTGCCACCGGATCCTCTCTGCTTGCAATGATGGCAGCGGCAGAAACGGAGCCGTTGCAATCAGCAGAGAGTGTGAGCTGTAATTACCTATCAACAATCACTTGGTCATTAGACCATAATCGTCTATTATATATGCTTTTCCCCTAAAACTTAACCTTTATTACATTTACTTTAATCACCTACACTTTAAGAGACATGAGACATTTTAAAAATCTCAGGGATCAGAACAGTTCTGCCTATATAGCGTTTTCTATAGGTCCTCTTTATCGGTATTGTAGTAGCAGTGGCTGTTGGCCTCATAAGCACACTGACCCTCCAATCTCCTTCCTGTCAGTTTTATCACTGTCTATTGCTGCTCTGTTTCAAATGCTGGCAGTGCTGGTCCCTGTACTAAAATCGCACATACACATTCATACTTTGCCCCCGACATGTTTCGCAGGCTAACCGGCGTCTTCAGGGGCTTGGGCAAGTATGTGTATTTCAGGCGGAGACCACCTTTTCAAAGGTAGGTTTGTGACATCAGCACCACTTACACCTATCCCGCTGTCTGTAACATCCCACTGTATATTCCTAACCTGTTTCCCTAACTCCCATATGCTGTTACCTGTTCCTTCTATTCCTCTCCGTCATTTCCGCTCCACGGCCGCGTCACCGCCTGCCGCGATCTCGTGCATGCGCGCCGACTTAGAAATTTCCCTCCTGATGGTTGGTATTGCGCATGCGCTAGGACTTAGTTCTTACAAGGGTGCTTTCCATAATAATATTCTTACTCTAGACCTGACTCTTCCTGATGATATGATAATTATATGTATATATGTCAATGTTCCTTCTAGTCTACTTTATCACTCTGGAAATCTTGGAAATCTTTACTCTCCAGAAACTTCCCATTGTTTTCTTATATTGTAAATCATCAGGATTATAACTCTTATTATCTCTTCATGTTGCTTTGTCAGGGCTAGATGAATAAACTTTTAAATATATCTCATATCTCAATTTATTATGGTTCTCATTACTTCATATAATAATTAATATGGGAGGGATGAGGGGGAATTTATCAGGGAGGTGCCAGGGAACCCCTCACAAGACCGGGGGGGGGGGAGGAGGATTTTTTAATTATTTAGATATTCTTTTTTTACATCTCCTTCTAAATATGATTGATGACTCTCTCTCACCTACTATGAGAGATTTACTCCTTCACTTTGTGTTCCGTGAGTCCATCAGTTCAGGGTGCATGTACGTCACCTATAGTTACAGTCTATCCTACAATTCTACTTTTTAACTGTAATTTCTCATTTCTGTGGTCCCCTACTTATTCAGTACTTCATCATATATCTCAATTGTATAGTTTCCTTTTTTATTTATGTTTTTATTAAACATGTCACTATCATCTTTCAAGGTAAATTTATACTCCTGTTATTTACAAAAAGAATGCAAACGTAAAACCTTCATTTATACCAGTTGGTGATAAGGACTTCAAACGGTAGATCCATCTGGTTTCTGTCTGCTGTAACCGTACATCAATATCTCCAAATCTGGGGCCCACTTTGATTTTTTGTATCCCCCAAATTTTGAGATTGGATGGATCTCCGCGATGGTATTTTTTTAATGTGTCTTGACAGAGGTGTTTCATCTATGGTATTGAGGCTACTTAGGTGCTTGGATATCCTTCGCCTTAACTCTTGAATCGTCTTGCCGAAATATAGTTTCGGACACTCACACTGAATGGCGTAAACAACCCCAGTTGTTCTGCAGTTGATATAGTCATTGATGGTATATTGTCGTCCATCTACTGGGTTCACAAAGTCTTTTTTTAGTGACATATATTTACAAAACCCACAATTGCCACAGGGATAAGACCCTTTTACTGACAACCATGTTTCTTTTTTACTTCTTTGCCTTTGAAAGTGGCTATGTACTATCATTTCCTTCAAGTTCCTACCTCTTCTGTAGGTAATGCTTGGATTCTCAGGAATAACTTCCCTTAGATCTTTATCTGCCCGCAGGACATGCCAATGTTTTTTCAAAATATTATACACTGTTCTGTGCTGTAGATCAAAGGTTCCTATACAACATATAGTTTTCTCCTCTTTTCTCTCCTTTTTTCCTTGGAGTAGGTTTTCCCTAGTTGTATTTTTTTTCTTTATTATAGGCTCTGTGAAGAACCTTTTTTGAGTACCACAACAGTCGGCCTCATTCTTGCCCTCTACCTCTGCATCGTTACAAACACTAAATGTACCAAGCACAACCTCCATAACGAGTGCACCCCACACACAACCTTTTTTAGTACCCGGTATCCAATTGAGGGACCGCGAAAGGTGGGGGTACAACCAAAGAACCTAGAAAGTAATATACAAGAATCAGCGATGCAAATAATTTATCACGTACCACATTAAAACCGGAACATGAAACCCTGATCAAAAAGGGCTTATCATTTACCCCTACGCCAAAATTTGACTGTTTTTTGTCTTTTAAAAGACATCAACCTATTTGCTAGAAAACTAGCTCTACACAAGAAATTTAAAAACAAAGATGATAATATTGATAGGATGATGAAAAAAGAAAAGGAGGCGGTGCAATTTTTGGAACAACTACAAAAATAGAGTGATGGAGATGTGCCCCCCCCAACCCCCCTTCAGTAAAATGGGCCCTAAATCTAAATTTACAGCAAATTATACAACTAGGGAAAACCTACTCCAAGGAAAAAAGGAGAGAAAAGAGGAGAAAATTAAGTTAAGGCGAAGGATATCCAAGCACCTAAGTAGCCTCAATACCATAGATGAAACACCTCTGTCAAGACACATAAAAAAATACCATCGCAGAGATCCATCCAATCTCAAAATTTGGGGGATACAAAAAAATCAAAGTGGGCCCCAGATTTGGAGATATTGATGTACGGTTACAGCAGACAGAAACCAGATGGATCTATCGTTTGAAGTCCTTATCACCAACTGGTATAAATGAAGGTTTTACGTTTGCATTCTTTTTGTAAATAACAGGAGTATGAATTTACCTTGAAAGATGATAGTGACATGTTTAATAAAAACATAAATAAAAAAGGAAACTATACAATTGAGATATATGATGAAGTACTGAATAAGTAGGGGACCACAGAATTGAGAAATTACAGTTAAAAAGTAGAGTTGTAGGATAGACTGTAACTATAGGTGACGTACATGCACCCTGAACTGATGAACTCATGGAACACAAAGTGAAGGAGTAAATCTCTCATAGTAGATGAGAGAGAGTCATCAATCATATTTAGAAGGAGATGTAAAAAAGAATATCTAAATAATTAAAAATTCCCCCCCCCGGTCTTGTGAGGGGTTCCCTGGCACCTCCCTGATAAATTCCCCCTCATCCCTCCCATATTAATTATTATATGAAGTAATGAGAACCATAATGAATTGAGATATGAGATATATTTAAAAGTTTATTCATCTAGCCCTGACAAAGCAACATGAAGAGATAATAAGAGTTATAATCCTAATGATTTACAATATAAGAAAACAATGGGAAGTTTCTGGAGAGTAAAGTTTCCAAGATTTCCAGAGTGATAAAGTAGACTAGAAGGGACATTGACATATATACATATAATTATCATATCATCAGGAAGAGTCAGGTCTAGAGTAAGAATATTATTATGGAAAGCACCCTTGTAAGAACTAAGTCCTAGCGCATGCGCAATACCAACCAGAATCAGAGTAATGTACATTGAGGTTTAGTTTGCTGTTAACCCTTGTTGTGTTGCAAGAAAAAAGTTGATTAACATGAAAATTCTGCTTAAAAAATTAAATTTTGAAATTTCGTCTCCATTTACCTTTAATTCTTGTGGAACACTGAAAGGGATTACAAAGTTTGTAATGTCAGTTTTGAATAATTTGAGGGGTGTAGTCTCTAAAATGGGGTCATTTATGGGTGGTTTCCATTATGTAAGCCCCTCAAAATCACTTTATATCTGAATTGGTCCTTAAAAAAATGGTTTTGGAAATTTTGTTGAAAATTTAAAAAATGGCTTCTAAACTTCTAAGCCTTCTAACGTCCTAAAAAAGTAAAATGACATTTACAAAATGATGCCAACATAAAGTAGACATATGGGGAATGATGACTGATAGCTATTTTATGAGGAATTACTATCTGTCTTAAAAGTAGAGAAATTCAAATTTAAAAAATTGTGAATTTTTCCAAATTTTTGGTAAATTTGGGATTTTTTTAAAAAATAAAGGAGAAATATGTTGACTCAAATTTACCATTGTCATGAAGTACAATGTGTCACAAGAAAACAATCTCAGAATGGCTTGGATAAGTAAAAGTGTTCCAAAGTTATTACCACATAAAGTGACACATGTCAGATTTGAAAAATGGGGCTCCGGCATTTGGTCCAAACTGGCTGTCGCTTGAACGGGTTAAAGGGGCAGGGCGCTGTGGATGACAATGTTAAAGGGGTATTCCGGTTACCATAAATATAACTTATGTTTTAGACTAATTCATCATCAATCATTACCTAATAATGTAAATCTTACATATTTACCATTCAGTAGTAATAAAAGATGTTTTCTTCCACTGCTACCCACTCTTAAATTACCATGGCATCGACCTGGGCCACCCTCAAAAGAAGGACTAAAAGCCCCACCCCCAGGTCCTGCTAAGTCACGCCCCCCGACCCAGTCAGACCATGCTCCCTCTCACTCCGCAGCCGACAGGGATTGCAAAAATTAAGAAAAAAAATCACATTCTGTTAGCTGCAGGGGTGGGAGGGAAGCTCATGCTCAGACTGCACAGTGCTGCTGTCTGAGAGTGAGCTGTTTAAAAGGACATCCCTGTGTCCATCCAAGACTGCACCGGATGGAGGACAGGGAGTTTGAAAGCCGGACTGTCCAGCCTAAAACCGAACCTCTAGCCACCCTAGGGGCAGGCTGCTGTGGAGGTCACTGTTAAAGGGGCGGGCTCTGTGAAGGTCACTGTTAAGGGAGGAGGGGACTGTTGAGGCCACTATTAAAGGGGCAGCGGGATACTGTGAGGTCACTGTTAAGGGAACAGGGTACTGTGACACTGTGTCACTGTTAAAGCTGCAGTCGTTGTGGAGGTCTCTGTCAAGGGGACCAGTAATGGTGTAGGTCAGTTAAGGGGAATGTAACTTATGGTCAGTTAATGGGTGGGTGCTATAGAGGTCACTTAAGGGGGCGGGCCCCTGTGGAGGTCACTGTCAAGGGGGTGAGGTGCTGTGGAACTCACTGTTAAAAGTGCAGGCTGCTGTTAAGGTCAAAGTTAAGGGGGTGGGCTGCTGTGGAGGTCCCATTTTAAGGAGTCGGGGGCTGTCGGTCACTGTTAAGGAGGCGGGGTGCTGTAGAGGTCACTCTCAATATCTTTTAACAACACAAACATAAACATTAAATGAAATAGATGAAATATACCCGGGCCCTTCTGCTAGTAGTTTAGGCCGAAAAAAGACATCTGTCCATCTAGTATGGCCTGTTATCCTGCAAGTTGATCCAAAGGAAGGCAAAAAAAAACCCTGTGAGGTACAAGCAAATTTTCCCCACTTTAGGGGAAAAAAATTCCTTCTCAACTCCAATCAGGCAATCAGAATAACTCCCTGGATCAACGACCCATCTCTAGTAACTATAGCCTGTAATATTGTTACCCTCCAGAAATACATCCAGGCCCCTGTTGAACTCTTTTAGTGAACTCTCCATCACCACCTCCTCAGGCAGAGAGTTCCATAGTTTCACTGCTCCTACTGTAAAGAATCATCTTCTATGTTTGTGTACAAACCTTCATTCCTCCAGATGCAGAGGATGTCCCCTCGTCACAGTCACAGTCCTTAAAAAGATCTTGGGAGAGATCTCTGTACTGACCCCTAATATATTTATACATAGTTATACATCGTTATACATAGTTTATACATAGATCTCCCCTCAGTCGTCTTTTTTTCTAAAGAGAATAACCATAATTTTGATAATATTTCTGGGTACTGTAGTCCACCCATTCCAGTTATTACTTTAGTTGCCCTCCTCTGAACCCTCTCCAGCTCTGCTATGTCTGCCTTGTTTACAGGAGCCTAAAACTGTACACAGTACTCCATGTGTGCTCTGACTAGTGATTTGTAAAGGGACAGGACTATGTTCTCATCGCGGGCATCTATGCTTTGATCATAAGGCTTTGATCACATCTGTGTTAAAAACCTCAGTCACAGATCAAGTCATAAATAGTGGACACAATTTTGCAGCATTCCAGGATCTCATCATAGTAATCAGGATCCGTCAGGTGTCGTCTGTGATGTGCCAGATCCGGCACTACCGAGATTTTCATTGTTGTGCTCCTATGACAGAGCAGAACAGCAAAAGTCACTAGCGTAGCTGTAAAAAAAAGTCTAATATACACCTCAGATGCTGCAAAACATTATAATCATGACAAGAGGACTACAAATCACATCATGACCAGCAAGCTCAGACTGGCCCACAGAAGAACAGGCAGGCCCCGGAGCAAGGTTGGCCCCTAGTCCCCCACCCACTGCATAGGCAGCACATGGCACAGTGGACTGATTGCACTGCATACAGACAGGCAGTTTACAGAATCTTAACCAGCCTATAGTTTTATAAAAAAAAAAACTGGAACAATTATTTAAAGGGGTTCTCCGGGAATTAAGAAAATGAAAATACTTAAATATTACTTCATTATAAATATATTCCCACATACATTTCATTAGTTATAATTAGAGATGAGCGAATCTATTCGCCGCTTCGTAGATTCGTATCGAATCTTGGGATTTTTCAGCTGCAAAGTGAATCCGAATATCAGGTGATTCGCTTCGCTTTTGTACGCATTCGCTACGTAGTGTGTCCTATAAATTATACGCTATTCTACGTATAATTTAGTTACTCTATACGCTGTCGCGTACGAATTCAATTCAGCGATGCAGACTTTTCCCTGGTAGTTACTCTATACGCTGTTGCGTACGAATTCAATTCAGCGATGCAGACTCCTCCCTGGTAGTTCTGCCCCTTTCTCCAGCGCGGGAGGATGACGAGGCAACTCAGGAAATTAAGTTGCGCATTCGTGCGCCTCATCCCTTTTTCCCCCTTTTCAGGTTATTTGGGGAGCCCCTTGAAAGAGGGTTTTTTTAAGGAACCTTTGCTGCTTTTTTTTTACCCATTTGGATTACAATTTTACCTATGTGGATTACAAATTGCGACTGAGTATGGGACTCTGCTCCAGTTCTATGACAAACGTCAGAAGAAAAGAGACTTAAACGTGTTCCTGAGCATACTAGGTAGGTGATATTTAAAATTTTTATATTATACCTATAATAATGTATTTGCACTTTACCATATATATGTCTCGAATATTCGCTCTGTCTGAGGAGTGCACGCCGCGGCCTCTCCTCGTACGTGCCTGCGTATTACGTAATCGCTTAGACAATAGTACGCTGAGATTTGTAAGCTATTTGTACACTCATGCATACGTCTTCTAAGAAGTTGCGTACATTTTGTAAATGAACGTTCGTTATTAGTGAGCGAATGTTCGCTAATAGCACATAGTAACGTATATTTTGTACGCAAATACAACAAATCTATTCGAATATACGAATTTTAGGAAAAGTTCGGCGAATGTTTGGCAAATAATTTTTTGAATGATTCGCTCATCTCTAGTTATAATGGCTCGTTCTGTCTGGGGAGCAATCATTAGAAGAAACAAAATGGCCGCTGTCCTATTAGTGCACACAAAACCTGCCCTAATCACACAGCAGGACACATTACTTCACAACACTGAGGTAAAGAGATGCCTCATCCTCCTCTCTGCTCTGCTTGTCAGGGGTTATGATCCTGAATACAAGTGAATCTCTGTAGGAATGGAGTTCTTGAGGACATAATGGCTAATAAGCAGCAGCACTTGTATGCAGTCTCTATTACCACAGTCTGTCATGTCCGTCCTTTCTGTACTTCATGTCTCCTCATGAACGCCATTCCTACAGAGACTCAGCTGAAGATCATATTAAACTGTATTCAGGATGATATACCCTGACCAGTAGGGCAGAGAGGAGGATGAGGCAGCTCTTTACTTCAGTGTTGTGAAGTAACTTGCCCTCCTGTGTGATTAGGACAGGTTTTGTGTGTACCTATAGGATGGCGGCCATTTTGTTTCCCCTAATGATTGCTCCCCAGACAAAACAAGCCATTATAACTAATGAAAGGTATTTGGGAATATATTTATAATAAAGTAATATTTGTGTATTTTCATTTTCTTAATTTCCGGAGAACCCCTTTAAGAGACCACACAGTTTATTATTTTAGATCGGGTGACTTCTAAGCACAGAGACATGCCAGATAGCATCCTCTTTCCCCAGGGACTTGCCTCTCGAATTCTGTGCAAGGACCCCATAATCAATCATCATGTAGCATTTTGCCACTGCTGCCACTCTATGAGCACACTTGCATGTAGCTTTACAGTGGGCCCGCAAAATACATTTTTCTGGTGGGCCGTAGTCACCCCAGTCCAACACTGATGATCAGGTTATTATAAATTAGGGGACAATATAACAGGGTTAAAGGAGAGAGAACTACAACTCCCAGAATATCCAGGATGTTATTATGGAGTATGTTCAGGTCCACAAATGATAGAACATGTCCTACGAGGGGCGCCTGAAAAGTTTGTGGCCCGACCTAGAAGTAGTGACTGAGGGTCAAAATTTTGTAGTCAGTTTTCAACATAGTCTCCTTGAGGGTCACACATGTATGCCATCGCTCTTGGAGTTTCAGTATTCCACTGTGGTAGAACGTTCCATCCTGCATCCAAAAAGTCCTTTACAGCGTCCATGACTGCTTCATGAGAAGGAAAAAGACTTTCACCAAGGTGCCTTTTTTTTATCTGTGGGAATAGGTGGTAGTCCAAGGGAGCCAAATCAGGGGGAATAGGGTGGGTGCTGAAGCAGTTGGAAACCACAGGAGTAAATTGCAGCCATTGCATCAGCCAATGTGTGAACTGGTGTGTTGTCCTGGTGAAACAACACCTCTTTCCGGAGCATCCCTCGCCATTTTTCTTTAATTGCTGACCTAAGACGATGAATCTTTGCTGCATAATATTCCCCATTGATGGTTTGACCTTTCTGGAGGAATTCCAGAAGAATGACACCCTTGGAATCGCAGAACACTAATGCCATCACCTTGCCAGCAGATTGAACCATCTTTGCCTTTTTGGGGCGTGGGGAGGCAGGATGTTTCCACTGTTTCAAGGCTTCTTTTGACTTAGGACGAAAGTGGTGTACCCAAGTTTCATCCATTTTAACAAATCTCTACAGGAAAAGTTGAATATCAGCTTCAAACAGTTGCACATTTTCCGCAGAGCAAAGTTCTCTCAGACGTTTGTTCTCTAATGTCAAAAGTCTTAGCACCCATCGGGCTGAAACTTTGTGCATGTTCGGCAGCTGTGTTAGGATATGGCCAACCCTCTCCACTGATATGCCCACACATTCTGTAACGTGCCGCTGTGTGACACGTCGATCTGCCATTACAATGTCTTGCACTTTTTGGACATTTTCATCTGTGCATGCTGTTGTGGGACAACCACTGCGTGCAGCATCTTCAATTGATGTCTGGCCCCGCTTGAAATCTGCAACACACTTTTTCACCATTGCATAAGAAGGAGCATTGTCCCCTAATGTCTCAAGCATGTCCTTGTGAATTTCCTGTGCTGTCAGTCCTTTTTTCAGCAGGTATTGAATGACTGCTCGCTTTGCCAACTTTTTCATTTCCATATTTCTGCTTCACTACCTAACTTTAAAATGCTGTACCTGAAACAAAAGAAAATCAAAATAAATCCAGATTGCTCATGAGACCTTTCAAATAACTAAATAACATATGGCATTGCAAAACAAGACCATGCAAAAAAGATTTCATGGGTGGGCTACGACCTTTTCAGGTGCCAGCTGTACAGTATACAGATAATGCATCATACGGTATACAACTCTTTGCAACTATACAGTAGACAGATAATGCATTGTACAATATATAGCTCTTTGCAGTTCTACAGAATATAGACAGTGCATCATACGGTATATAGCTCTTTGCAACTGTACAGTATACAGATAATGCATTTTACAATATATAGCTCTTTGTAGCTGTACAGTATAGACCGTGCATTGTACAGTATATAGTTCTTTGCAGCTGTACAATATATAGACAGTGCATTGTACACAGGGCAGCTTCTAGGGAATTTAACCAACAGGGCAAACATTAAAAAAGCGACTGACTTAAACAATGTTGTATAGCATGCACAGCCGCCCACCACCCTGCACACTATGCTACAGGGGCCCCCCCACCACCCTGCATACTATGCTACAGGGGTATAACTACCAGCAGGGCCGATTCTAGCTTTTCTGCTGCCTGGGGTGAAAAATGAAAATATGTTTTCTCTTTTCTGTTCATCTGCTCACCGCAGCATTTGCAGTGGTGATCAGGTAAACAGAGCAGAGAAGGCAGCGCTCATACAGTTACATAGAGCTCCACATATGTACCTCTAACATCCAGTGACATCTCCTCTCCTCTCTTTCCTCATCTTCTCCTGTCAGACCAGACTGCCATGATGATTTCTTTCAGCCATCTCTTCTCTCTGCAGAGTTTGACAAACAGACATTTTAGTTTCCTACTTTTCCATCATCCTCCTCACTTTCTGAACATTCCATTTTGCCACCTCTAATACTGTGCCCGCTGTGCCCCCCAAAACTATACTGTAGAAACAGTCCCCATAAAAATACTGGTACCACACAGATAGTGTGCCAGTACAAAAAATACCCCCTTACCTTTCAGATCAGACCCATATCAAACCTCAGATGAGACCCCCATCTCAGACCAGACCTTCATTAGACATCTGTAAGACCCCATATCAGACCTCAGATCAGACCCCCATTAGACCTTCATGTTAACACCCCCCCATCTCAGACCAACCCCCCATGTATAAAACCTCAGACCAGACCCCTATCAGACCTCTGACCCACATATCAGACCTCAGACCCCCAGATATCAGAACTACAGATGTCCCATATCAGGCCGAAGACCCACAATCAGACCTCCAGGTCCCCCTTATCAGACGTCATACCCCCCCCCCTTATCAGACCTCAGACCCCTCTTATCAGACCTCAGACCCCCCTTATCAGACCTCAGACCCCCCTTATCAGCCCTTCAGACCCCCCTTATCAGACCTCAGATCAGCCCTTCAGACCCCCCTTATCAGATCCCCTTATCAGCCTTTCAGACCCTCTTATCAGACCTCAGATCAGCCCTTTAGACCCCCTTATCCGCCTTTCAGACCCCCTTATCAGACCCCCTTATCAGCCCTTCAGACCCCCTTATCAGCCATTCAGACCCCCTTATCAGACCTCAGATCAGACTTAAAAAAAATAAATTTGCTTACCTCTCCTGCTCAGCCGCTCCACTCCTCTTCCGGCTCTCTCCCGTTCTCCTCTCTTATCAGGGGCCCGCGCTGCAGTCACCTGACCTCCCGCAGCGTCAGGTCAAAGTGCGCTCTGTACGTCCTGACGCTGCAGGCAGCCAGGACACAGCAGTGCAGGACCTGTGAGCCGGCGGAGGGGGCGTCTCAAGGAAGAAGAGGGGGGCGCCGTGATATATTCCGAATATACCACGGCGCCCCCCTCTTCTTCCTTGAAACGCGCGCCCCGTTCGGTCGGCCCTGTTGTAGACACGGCGCTGATTGTACAGTATATAGTTCTTTCAAGCTGTACATTATACAGATAATGCATCATATGGTATATAGTTCTTTGCAGCTGTACAGTATACAGAATGCATTATTCGGTATATAGTTCTTTGCTGTTATACAGTATGCAGAATGCATCATACAATATATAGCTCTTTGCAGCTGTACAGTATACAGATTGTGCATTTCTCTTTGCTGCTTTGGCTCCTGTCTACCTTCTGCTTACTGAAGCAGCCCTACAGAGGCTTGTGCTCATCCACCCTCAGATTGTTCTCCATTCACCAGTGACCAGGGTTGTCAACCGTCCGTAAATTTACGGATAGTCCGCAAAAAAATGGTTGTTTTTCTCTGCCATCTGTAGCGTCCGGCAGAAAAAAACAACGTCCGTTAATTTTTGTCCCGAAAACCAGAAGTCTGTACTGCGCATGCATGCGTAGTACAGACTGTGCAGGCAGTGCAGAAACAGAAGTTCCGGAGGGGCCAGGCAGCAGAATGAAGGAGCCAAGGTGCACAGGACTCCAGGACAGGAGGCAAGCGAGTGTGACCAGCGGGGCGGGGGAAGGAGGCGATTACTGTGGGGGCGGTTGACTGAATCATGTGGGCACTGGGCAGCCTGCCGAGTCGAGCACAAGTAAGAGGGTAGGGGAGGAGATGTTCCATCCCCAGTCAAGTTCCACTAACCACCAATGAAATATGAGCTTATTCCCAAGCTTGGCTTCCCGCGCGGGCACTGCAGAGGGACCTGGAGGCTATTTCATACCTCCCAAGTGTCCCTCTTTGGGAGGGACAGTCCCTCTTTTTGACCCAAGTCCCCCTGTCCCTCTTTACTCCTTAAATGTCCCTCTTTTTGACCTGGAGAATTAATGCATAAATGTGCATTAATAAATTTACTAAATTGCTCCTTACTAAGCTATCTGTTTGGTTTTTACCTGTATATTAGACAATAACTCCATTATTTGGTGCAATTTGGACCTTAAAATATCTATAATCTGATGATTTATGTGTTAATATTTATATGGACATTGAAGCGCAAGAAAAAAAAAGGCTGCAGGGGCTCCAGTAATTATGATTTGGGCGGAGTTAGAGGCGTGGCCTAGTATAAAAAAACTGCCATGATGCGTGCCGCACACATTGTCCCTCTTTGCAATTTTCAAAAGTTGGGAGGTATGCTATTTTAGACTGTCAGGCCGGCCAGGAAACACGTTTGTGGCAGCTAGCGCGGCAGCAGTGGCACTGGTTCTGGCTGCTGGCAATTGTCAAAGGGTACTCTACAGTATCTACTACCATCAACCTGACCTGTACTGCACATGTCAGTGAGGCTGTCAGGGAGTGGGAATCAGGCAGGGTATAGTTAATTTATGGTGGAGTCTACTGGTACATGACAACCATTTTAATTTTTATGTGGAAATTATGTTTGTTATATGCTGAGTGACTGACAACTTCAATTAGGCCTCTTTCACACAAGCGAGTTTTTCGCGCGGGTGCAATGCGTGACTTGAACGCATAGCATCCGCACTGAATCCTGACCCATTTATTTCAATGGGTCTGTGTAGATGAGTTTTTTTTTCACGTATCAGTTCTGCGTTGCGTGAAAAATGCAGCATGTTCTATATTCTGCGTTTTTCACGCAGCCCTGGCCCCATAGAAGTGAATGGGGCTTCAGTGAAAAACGCATTGCATCCTGAAGCAAGTCCGGGTGCAATGCATTTTTCACTGATGGTTGCTAAGAGATGTTGTTTGTAAACCTTCAGTTTTTTAACACGCACGTGAAAAACGCATCAAAACGCATTGCACCCGCGCTGAAAAAACTGAACAACTGAACGCAATCGCAGACAAAACTGACTGAATTTGCTTGCAAAATGGTGCGAGTTTCACTGAACGCACCCTGAACGCATCCGGACCTAATCCGTCACACTCGTGTGAAAGAGGCCTTAGGATCTGGAATGCTGTTCTGCTGCCTGTCACTTCACTTATACCAGAGGTGAGGTCCACAGCAGCAGAAGCATTCCCCTCTCAGCAAGTGAGCAGCAGTTAGTACACTGAGCAACTTCTTTCCACATAAGTTTGTGGTTCAAGGGCATTCTTATTAAGTCATTTTGAGGGTGTGGAATGGGGGTGGGGCGTATGTCCGTAAAAATTTTAGGCTGTCCATAATTTAGTTGTCCAGAAAAATTTAAAAGGAAGGTTGGCAACCCTGCCAGTGACATCATTAAATGTGTATTACTAGTAGTGCCAGTAACGTGGAGCCGGTCTGCAACTAGGAGAAAAGAGGGGGAAGGGGATTCCAGTAGGAATATGAGGACCCCTTTTCTCTGCTGCTGGCTCCTGTTTCTCGATATTGAGCAGACTCATTGGTAGGAATCATCATGCTACATTCAGCAATTGCTAGCAGCAGGTAACGGAAGCAGATAATGCATTTGCCTGTGTCAGAGAGATGTGGCTGGCAGAGGTTGCACTGCATGTTTTTCCAGAAGAGTAAAAATACTCCTCTTTGTCACGTATTCAGGGGTATGTGCAGCCCTGAATTCCACCCCACCTCTGACCCTGCCTACTTGCACGGCACGTCCTAGGCAACGTCGTACAACTAGTCGACGTTCCCTAACCTAGGTACATGCAGGGTTGTACAGGGAGGGGAAACAATGGGAGAAAACAATAAACAAAGACAGAACTCACACAAAATATAGGTCGCCGAACCGAGGTCAAACCGGGAAGTCACGTCAAACACCAGAGGATCAAACAAAGCAGAGACAAATACACGAGCCGAGGTCAAAACCCAGAGGTAACAAAGTACAAAGGATGAGACGAGGACGGAGTCAAATTCACAAGCCAAAAGTCAATGCACAAGGTCACAGCAGTTCAGTATAGCAGGTTCTTGGAAATAAAACCAATCAAAGGAAACCTGTGCCCAGCAGGCTGCCTATTTAAATAGGCCCAGCAGATGGGTCACGTGACGTGGCCAGCATCACGAGACCCAAATCAGAAACTTCAATATACCTGAGCACCGACTAATGGGCGTCGGCGCTCAGCTTCCCTGCTGCTTGTTGTCCAGGGGATGGAGGAAGCTGGACATGCTTGTGAGGCGAGCGTTGTCAGGTCCTCCCCTCCCCTGGGTTGCTAGGGAAACGAGGACACCAGCCTCATTCCTGTTCGGAGCTAGACACGGGAGACCGGTGGCATAGTAAAGATGAGGCGCATCACCAGCTCACCGTGACACTCTTACAATTTTTGAGGAGTATGTTTACCCGAGTACACCCTCTGGGTCTGGAGGAAGGAAGATTTGTACACAAACATAGGATTCTTTACTGTAAGAGCAGTAAGACTATGGAACTCTCTGCCTGAAGAGGTGGTGATGGTAGGTTCACTAAAAGAGTTCAAGAGGGGCCTGGATGTATTTCTGGAGGGTAACAATATTACAGGTTATAGTAACTAGAGAGGGGTCGTTGATCCAGGGAGTAATAAGAAGGAATTTTTTCCCCTAAAGTGAGGAAAATTGGCTTCTACCTCACAGGGTTTTTTTTTTGCCTTCCTCTGGATCAACCTGCAGGATAACAGGCTGAACTGGATGGACAGATGTCTTTTTTCATCCTTATAAACTATGTTACTATATAAACTGTGAGTAGGAGTATGGAAGTTGCGGTAATACTAATGCATAATACGTAGGCCTACACTGGTTCACATCTGAGTTGGAAGCCTCTGTTGCAGATTCTGCCAAAAAGACCTGACAAAAAAGCCTCATATGCAGCACTTTTTTGTCTGGTAAAAAGACTTGTGAATGGAAACTGAACTCCTTCATATTTGGAGTCTGTTCAGCTTATTCCCTGTCAGGCTGGATTCACATCACCTTTTTGTCATATATTTAATGTACACAAAAAATGTATGTATGTTAACAGATGCTTCAGACAGATGCCATACTGTGGCATCCATTCCATAGAATTCCACTGTAAGAAAAAAAAAAAAGTACACGTTTACCTATGCATTGTTTTCTCTGCACTTTGCAGGATGGAAAAACATGGTATACTACGCTTTCCCATCCTGCAGAGTCCTGCAAAAAAAGTATACTTTTTTTTTACAATGGAACTCCATGGTGATGGATGCCATAGTGCCACAGTGTGGTATCTGTCTGAGGTGTCCGTTAATGTATACTATTTTTGTGTATGTTAAACGTATGACAAATACCCACCCTTACGTGCCCGATCCAGCACTTACGTTATTTTCATTATTCTGCTAATCGAACGGAGCAGAACAACAGAAATAAATAGTGGTGTTGTGCATGGGGCCTAAGAAGTGAGTATTTATACAGGGAACCTGTCATGGACGTACCGAGACACACGGACATCTCAGCGACAGTGAGTGGCAGGAGATCTTTAAGATTGGCAACACCTGGTTTGATTTGACATGTTTACCTTGTGGATCAATAGGCGTCTTTGTTGTTTCTGATACTGGCCACACCCTTAGCTTCCAGGTGTTGCTATTGGGGTCATTTAACTTTCCCTATTTATAGCTGTTTCTCCCACTATGCTGTGCGGTTTATAGCTTCAGTTGGACCTGTGGATAGCTGGTGTTTGGATCTTGGCGGAGTTCCTTGTGCTGCCATAGCTTCTTGGAAGTTAAGTGTTACCTTTCCCTTTTGTTTCTAATTTTGCTTTTTCTGTTTGTTGCATTTCCTAGTATCAGGCCTCAAGGAGACCCCCGTTCATCCTTCCTTTGGAGGAACAGGCTGTCTCTTTTCTGTCATTAGTACCAGTGTCCTTTAGGGTGAGATAGGACTCTAAGTATGAACTCACCTACCTTTGAGGTCTGTTCATACTGGTAGTCAGTCATGGCTTTGTTAGGGTTTTCATTACATAGTAACATAGTCTATAAGGCCAAAAAAAAAACATCTGTCCATTCAGTTCGGCCTGTTATCCTACAAGTTGATCCAGAGAAAGGCAAAAAACCCCTGTGAGGTAGAAGCCAATTTTCCCCACTTTAGAAGAAAAAATTCCTTCCTGACTCCAATCAGGTAATCAGAATAACTCCCTGGACCATGACCCCTCTCTAGTAACTATAACCTGTAATATTGTTACCTTCCAGAAATACATCCAGGCCCCTCTTGAACTCTTTTAGTGAACTTACCATCACCACCTCCTCGGGCAGAGAGTTCCATAGTCTTACTGCGCTTACAGTAAAAAATCCTCTTCTATGTTTGTGGACAAACCTTCTTTCCTCCAGACGCAGAGGATGTCCCCTCGTCACAGTCACAGTCCTGGGGATAAATAGATAATGGGAGAGATCTCTGTACTGACCCCTGATATATTTATACATAGTTATTAGATCTCCCCTCAGTCGTCTTTTTTCTAAAGCGAATAACCCTAATTTTGATAATCTTTCTGGGTACTGTAGTCCACCCATTCCAGTTATTACTTTAGCTGCCCTCCTCTGAACCATCTCCAGCTCTCCTATGTCTGTTTTGTTCACAGGAGCCCAGAACTGTACACAGTACTCCTTGTGTGGTCTGACTAGTGATTTGTAAAGTGGCAGGACTATGTTCTCATCACGGGCATCTATGTCCCTTTTGATGCAACCCATTATCTTATTGGCCTTGGCAGCAGCTGTCTGACACTGGTTTCTGCAGCTTAGTTTGCTGTTTACTGAAATTCCTAGGTCCTTTTCCATGTCAGTGTTACACAGTGTTTTACAATTTAGTATGTACTAGTGACTTGCATTATTCCTTCCCATGTGCATAACCTCACATTTGTCAATGTCACATGTTAAACCTCACATGTTAAACCTCATCTGCTACTTCTCTGCCCAAGCCTCCAATCTATCCAGATTCATCTGTAGCAGTATACTGTCCTCTTCTGTGTTAATTACTTTACACAGTTTAGTGTCATCTACAAAAATTGATATTTTACTGTGTAAGTTTTCTACCAGATCATTAATAAAAATTTATTGAAGAGAATAGGGCCTAATACTGACCCCTGTGGTACCCCACTAGTGACAGTGACCCAATCTGAGTATGTGCTGTTAATAACCATCCTCTGTTTTCTATCACTGAGCCAGTTACTTACCCACATACAGACATTTTCTCCCAGTCCAAGCATTCTCATTGTATATACTAACCTTTTATGTGGTACAGTGTCAAATGCTTTGGAGAAGTCCAGATATATGACATCCATTGATTCGCCGCGGTCAAGTCTAGAACTTACCTCCTCATAGAAACTGATTAAATTAGTTTGACATGACTGATCCCTCATGAAGCCATGCTGATATGGAGTTATTTGCTTGTTTTCATTGAGGTACTTCAAGATAGCATCTCTTAGAAAACCTTCAAACAGTTTGCCCACAACAGATGTTAAACTTACCGGCCTATAGTTTCCGGGCTCTGTTTTTGGACCCTTTTTGAATATTGGCACCACATTTGCTATGCGCCAATCCTGTGGAACACTCCCTGTCAGTATAGAGTCCTTAAATATCAGAAATAAGGGTCTGGCTATGATATTACTTAATTCTCTTAGGATACGAGGGTGTATGTCATCCGGTCTTGGGATTTGTCTATTTTAATCTTTTTAAGACGCTGCTGTACTTCTTCCTGGATCAGACAGGGCACTTTTAATGGGGAATTTACTTTTATATTCTGCATTTCATCTGACAGTTCATCTGACTCTGAAAAAAATATTTAGTAGCTTTTCTTTCTCCTCATCGCTCTCTGCAGCTCCTCCCTCATTACTCTAAGGGGCCGACACCTTCAGATTTTATCTTTTTACCATTTATATAATTGAAGAACATTTTAGGGTTAGTTTTACTCTCTTTGGCGATTAATCTCTCGGTTTCTAGTTTGGCTGCTTTTATTTGTCTTTTACATATTCTATTTTTTTTCCTTATAGTTTTTCAATGCCCCCTCACTCCCCTCCTGTTTTAGTGATTTAAATGCTTTCGTTTTGTCATTTATTGCTTTCTTTACAGTTCTATTTATTCACATTGTTTTTTTCTTGTTCCTTAACCCTTTATCCCAGGTGTCCCCCAACCTGCACATCTGTTGTTCTGTCAGGTCTATTGGTTAATACTAAGTCCAGTATGGCTATCCCTCTAGTCGGGTCCTGAACCAGTTGGGAAATTGTCTTTGGTTATTTCCAAGAATCTGTTTTCTTTATGAGATGTACAGGTTTCAGTTTCCCAGTCTATATCTGGGTAGTTGAAGGCCCCCATAATAATGACCTCATTATAATTTGCCGCCTCATCTATTTCGTTTAGAAGTAGATTTTCTGTAGACTCTGGTATATTAGGTGGCTTATAATAAACTCCTATTAGTATTTTATTTTTGTTTTTGGCTCCATGTATTTCTACCCACAGTGACTCCACTTGTTCATGTCCCTCACTTATATCTTCCCGGAGTGTGGGTTTTAGACAAGACCCCTCCTCCTCTCCGTTTTTGGCGAATCTTTCTAAACAGACTGTAACCCTGTACGTTAACTGCCCAGTCATAGCAGTCATAGCTAGTCAGCAAAGCTCCTTGCTTTGCTATTGGTTATTTCAGGCACAGGCAGCATCGCTGTGTTGCCTGTGCGGTTCACAGTGCGCCGTTCACTGATGAATTTCAGGGAAAAGTCTAAGGCATATTGGAACGCCTTAGTCTTTTTCCAGGGAGTAACACAGCCATCAATGACTCTTGTACAGGCGTTATTGCGACCTCTGGTGGCAGGGACAAACTAATTCACCTTTTTGACTTTTTATGCAGGCTTGAGTGTCAAGACACTCAAGGGGGCTTCTGTAGCTAAAGCATTCGGCCATGCAAGCAAACCACTGTGAGGTGGTACTCATGGTAGCATCTGTAACTGAGGTACAGTAAAGGAGGGGTCTTCTGCTAAAAAAAAAAAAAAAAAAATCGATATTCTGCACAGTCTGTAGTCTGCAGTTGGTGGAGAAAAGAATGCTCCTATCTGTTCCTGCTCAGTAATCTTTTGCAGAAAACATTCAACTGTATCATATGTACCATAATAAACTGTGTACTACTTACATAGAGTCCAACCACAGGAAACACTAAGTGAGGAGAACACTCACAGGGAGAAGAGTAGATCAAATAATCCTGCCCTACCCAGTGACTTGAATGGGTCTGCGAACTGCAACACAAGAACATGTTCTATCTTTTTGCTGTTTGGAGGCATGCATCAGAAGCTCACAGAAGCACTTCATAGTGCTTCCGTAAGCTTCTGATCCATGCCTCCACACCGCAAAAAGATAGGTGAAGACCTATCTTCTGTTGTAGGTGGCTGATTCGGACCTACTCTAGTGAATAGGTCCACATCTGTGAGTCCCCAATTACGCTTGTGGACATGAACCCTAATGCAAAAAGAAAAAAACGAAAAAACTCAACCACATGCAAAGTAGATGGCGCTGTACAAAATGTATATAAAGTACGTAGGTCTTAATAATGCATTAAAGTAACCACCACGCCACCTGCATCAAATTGGTTCACCAGAAAGGTAATGAAAGTACAGACTCCCAGAAACAAGCAAAGAAACATGTGTCTATAGAAAGACAAATGGAGCCATTAACGTACTATAAAAGTATGAAAATCTTTATTAATGTCACAAAAAAAAATTGCTGTTACAGGGGAGGGTGTCAGTGCAAGAAAAACACCATCCCTTACCCGCATATGGCAGTATATTGGTGTAGTACATACATACAGTAAATGACAAACTGGTGAGTTCTGGAACATATCTCCTAATTGGATACAGGTGCCATGTGACCAGTCATCACAGTAACAACATGCACAACATGGTTATACCGTATAAAGTTACATGCATGGTAACATATAGTCACCGGTACCCAAACAATGTTAGGATAATTACTTTACTCAGTATGTAGTTTAACAGTACAAGCATATATTACATGTCCTATATAGCTCACCAGAGATAATAAAAGCCAGAGTGGGGCCAGGGATGGTGTTACCCTGGCGCATGTTTCGGCGTGTCCTTCGTCCAGACACGACGAATGTCATTTATGTATGTACTATGTCATTTATGTATGTACTACACCAATATACTGCCATATGCGGGTAAGGGATGGTGTTTTTCTTGCACTGTCAACGTCCCACGTAACAGCAATTTTTATTGATTTTTGTGACATTAATAAAGATTTTCATACTTTTATAGTACGTTAATGGCTCCATTTGTCTTTCTATAGACACATGTTTCTTTGCATGAACCCTAATGCAGTTGTCTTAATCCTCAGCTAGGGGAGGATGCAGAGCTACAGTGGAATCAGGAGGTGAAACAGACTGAAGAGGAGAGTGGTCAGTCCACTGTGGTGACTTACCCATCTGACATTTGCCAGAATTGCCACATGGGCAGTCCGGCCTTGCCCTTATTGTATTCACGCACACAGCACTGCCAGCCCTTTCCTCCTTTAGAGTTGCCTCTGCTATTTCAGAAATGAAAAATGAAAACATCCTCCCTTAAATGGATAATGCTATTGTGGCACCTTTCTCTTGTCCTGGGTACTGTCAGAAGCAGATTATTAGCTAAACTACCTCTCTATAGCCTGTGATTGTAATCAAGGGGACCACGGGGTAGAAAGTGTAGCTGCTCTCACTGCAAACAAAGAGAATAAATATTATCTGTAATGAGAGCTAGTGGGGAAAAGAAAAGGAGAACATAGATAACGAAATGTGTCTTAATATATTTTAGTTGAGATTGTGACTGTTTTTGTTTTCATATACAGATACTATATACAGTGGTCCCTCAAGTTAGTGGTCCCGTTGTATTTTGAAACCTTAGTCCATAACTCTTTGGAAAACAAGTAACATATTTTTGGACTATAAGGCGCACCTAGGATTTGGAGGAGGAAAATAAAAAAAAATATATATTTTTCATCAAACCTCAGATCAGACCCTTTCTTTATCAGACCTCCCAAATCAGAGCTTCATTCTTCATCAGACCTAAGATCAGACCCTCAAGCTCCATCAGCCTCAGATCATACCCTCAGACCCCCAAGCTCCATCAGCCTCAGATCAAACCCCCAACCTCCATTAGCCTCAGATCAGCCCCCCATTAGCCTCAGATCAGCCCCCCATTAGCCTCAGACCAGACTTTCATCAGACCTCAGATCTGACTCCCATAGGACCTCAGATCAGAACCCCATCGGTCCTCAGATCGAAACCCCATCGGACCTCAGATCAGACATTAAAAAAAAATAAATACATACCTTGCTTGCTCTGGACAGCAATGCCACTCATTCACCTCTTCTTGATCCTCCTCTGACCCGCGCTGCACTGTGACCTACTGTAGTATGCGTCTATGTGCATTACGTCCTGACACTGTATGTCATCAGGACACAGTGTAGAGCGGGTCCTAGAAGAAGACCAGGTAGGGTGAGTATAGCCACGCAGAACTTTCCTCACTGCTCCCTGCTCTTTCCGCTCCATTAGCATTTGGACTATAAGACACCCTGCCACTTTTCCCTCACTTTTGGTGATAAATTTTGTATTTATCCTAAACAACAAATCTGACACATTCAGTGGAAGTTACAATGCAAGAAGTAGTAAATGTTTACAATAAAACAAATCAGTTATGAGTAACAGTCCAAGTATTACATTTTTATGTTAATATAGCTTGTGTCAAGTGCAATTTTGGCCTTGCCTCTGGTTGTGTCTATTATTGGTTCCAGGAGTATGTTAAGGTCGCCTCCAAAAATGGGGATAGTTTCTCAAAAATGTATTTAAGAAAATGGTGTTGTTGGGAATTTGGTGTATATATGTTGGCAAAGGTGAAATTTTTTCCAAAAATTGAGCCTTTCACAAAAGCCTTTCTTATTAAGATAATGCAAGATTTGTGATCGTCCTTTAGGGATATTTTAGCCATTGGCATTGTATGTGGCACAAATAAGGTCAGCCATGATCAGTTTTAATAATTAGATAAGCAGTTAATAGCATTTTTGTGAGTTCCCTGTTAGAGTATGGGTGAAGTAAGAATGTAACAATAACTGTGGGAGGTTGTCCGGTCTCGAAATCAAAATTATTTTTCTGTGCTCCTAACACCCCTCACCATGCATACATATGCCCCCACTACCTGTTTTTCATGTCTGAGCTTTCCTTCCCCCCTGGAAGACATCACGTTATCCTGGCAGATCTGTTTACTTTCTCCCCTTCTTGTTTTGTTGAATAGATAACTTTATTGATACACAAGCCTGGCTGCACTGCACAGAGATGAGTCACAGGGTGGCAACGTCCCCACACTGCTCTGTCTGCAGCAGCTACACCTACTACAACTCCTGTCTCCATGTTACTACTAGGACAGGAATCTACTTCTCACTCAGTGTCTACATCCCATCACTGACCGTCCACAGATCTGTATCTAATCCTATCTGTATCTAAACCCATAGAACTCAATGGGACTGCAAAAAAATGTGAATCGCACATGGACAGTAACCTTATTTAGTGGATCTGCGACTTGCAGACCACAAAATGGATATGGTTCTGTGCATGAGCCTATCACTTATACTGAGCACCCATAACAGCGACCTCCACAGTGCCCCCATAACAGCGACCTCCACAGTGCCGCCATAACAGCAACCTCCACAGTGCCGCCATAACAGCAACCTCCACAGTGCCCCCATAACAGCGACCTCCACAGTGCCCCCATAACAGCGACCTCCACAGTGCCCCCATAACAGCGACCTCCACAGTGCCCCCATAACAGCGACCTCCACAGTGCCCCCATAAGTGACATCCACAGTGCCCCTATAACAGTGGCATCCACAGTACTCCAACAGTGCCATCCCTATTTGCCATCCAGAGCCCCCATTGCCATCCTCATGTGCCATCCAATGGCCCATGTGTACCAGCTAGTGCCCCCATTGCCATCCAGTGCCCTTTGTGTGCCATCCAGTGCCCCCTTTGCCATCCACAGTGTCCCTCATGTGCCATCCAGTGCCCTCTTTGCCATATACAGTGTCCCTTGTATGCCATCCAGTGCCCTTTGTGTGCCATCCAGTGCCCTTTGTGTGTCATCCAGTGCCCCTCAGGTGCCATCCAGTGCCCTCTGTGTGCCATCTAGTGCCCCTTTGCCATCCATAGTGCCCCTCAGGTGCCCTCTTTGCCATCCTCAGCCGCTTTCATGTGCTCCCTTTGCCATCCACAGCACCCCCATGTGCCCCCTCTGCCATCCTCAGTGCCCCTCATGTGCCCTCTTTGCCATCCTCAGTGACCACTTTGCCATCTACAGTGCCCCTCATTTGCCCCCTTTGCCATCCACAATGCCCCAGTGATCCTGTAAAGTATAGCTATCAGCCTCTGTGGCTGATTGCTATGCTGAGACTCATACACAGCGCTTACATTGCACTGTGTATCAGTCAGTACAAGCTTCCCGTAGAAGCCTGTACGCTGAAAAGACGGCCGGGTCCCGGCGCATGCGAAGGCCGGCAGGAGGCGGTGACGTCAGCGATGAGGTTCCATCTCCTGCCTAAGGCAGGAAAAGAAGAAGTCGGTGCTGGACCGGAAGCCTCGAAATCGCGTTTGGAGCAGTCACGTGACCGTGAAGAGGATCCTATGAAGGGCTGCGCTGTGGAGGGTAAGTATACCTGTAATATACTTCCTTCCATAGGTAATTAAAGTTCACCAAATTTAAAGAAGAGGCCGGAGAACCCCTTTACAAAACAATTTAATAGTACATATTCAGTCAGAATATAGGCACTAAGTGTAAGTCACATGCTGTTGGCAATTACAAAGAGTGGTATATGCTCTTGTTTCCAGATCTTTCCTAGCAGATGGAGGAAGTAAACACCAAGTGCCCTGGCAGAGAGGCACTATTTGTTCACTTTTTGAATTAATAAATTAATAAAAATATAAACAGAAAATAACAAACATTGAGAGATTTCTCTTCAGTCTCAATTAGAAATATGTAACCGGTAAGAGAAACATTGTTAAGTTTTCAAGTAGGTTTACATTAGTCATTACGTTAACCTTATGGAGAAAGGATCAATGGATGTGGTAAGAGTAAGATTTTTAAAGAGTAGGAAGACAAAAGAGAAAGAACCATTAGGTATATCTAGTATCTAGTATCAAATCATTCACCAAACAGTCCCATTTGTGTCTTTTGTGGGGTCTTCAGAAATGATGACTCCAGGAATCTTAGTTTCTTAGCTTTTAGCATAGTTATTCATTCCCAAACTGGCACATCAGGTAGAGGAGTGTCAGGTTATCTTGATCTTTTTTGTCTTCTCACGATTCAATCTCTAATTTCAGTGTGTTGCAAACTAAGTTTCAGCAAGGTGGAGGTTAGATCATTCGGACTCCTTATTATTAGAGATGAGCGAGTAGTGTTCGATCGAGCTGGTATTCGATCGAATACTACGATATTCGGCGTGCTCGATTTCTTTCGAGTATAACGGCGATGGCGCACTTAGAATTCGTTTCCCCTCCCACCTTCCCTGGCGCTCTTTTTCCACCAATCACCATGCAGGGGGGGTATGACAGGCACGCTGAGCACGCTGGCAGCGCGAAAACGGCGTCTACATGCATTGGCTGGAAAAACCATGTGACCTCGAATATTAAAAACTCAGCTCTTCCTGCTCGTTCGCATATGCTGCGTGAACTTAGTCAGGGACAGAGGCTGGAGAAGGGAGAGACAGGTTTTAGCTGTTGGACAGGCAGGAGCGTGATTAAAAGCCCTTATCAGGGCTACTATAGTGCAGTACAGTGATAGCTTTACTACAAGATACACTTTACAGAGAACGGCTGCCGTATTCAGGGATAGCTGCTGGAGTAGGGACAGAGAGAGGCATTAGTGGTGTATTAGGTGCTCTGCTACATACCAAACTATATTTGGCACTACTGCTGTGTACCTTGAAATATAAAATATATAGGCCTTTCAATTGGCAACTGTACTGTGCGTTCTCTTGCAAAGTAATTTCTCATACCTGGTGTTCATACACACCGTCTGATCACTTAGTACACGGCTGTGTACCTTGAAATATACAATATATAGGTCTTATAATTGGCAACTGTACTGTGCGTTCTCTTGCAAAGTAATTTCTCATACCTGGTGTTCATACACACCGTCTGATCACTTCGTACACGGCTGTGTACCTTGAAATATACAATATATAGGCCTTATAATTGGCAACTGTACTGTGCGTTCTCTTGCAAAGTAATTTCTCAAACCTGGTGTTCATACACACCGTCTGATCACTTAGTACACAGCTGTGTACCTTGAAATATACAATATATAGGCCTTATAATTGGCAACTGTACTGTGCGTTCTCTTGCAAAGTAATTTCTCATACCTGGTGTTCATACACACCGTCTGATCACTTAGTACACGGCTGTGTACCTTGAAATATACAATATATAGGCCTTTCAATTGGCAACTGTACTGTGCGTTCTCTTGAAAAATAATTTCTCAAACCTGGTGTTCATACACACCGTCTGATCACTTAGTACACGGCTGTGTACCTTGAAATATACAATATATAGGCCTTATAATTGGCAACTGTACTGTGCGTTCTCTTGCAAAGTAATTTCTCAAACCTGGTGTTCATACACACCGTCTGATCACTTAGTACACGGCTGTGTACCTTGAAATATACAATATATAGGCCTTATAATTGGCAACTGTACTGTGCATTCTCTTGCAAAAGTAATTTCTCATACCTGGTGTTCAAATACACACCGTCTGATCAGTTAGTACACACGGCTGTGTACCTTGAAATATATACAATATATAGGCCTTTTAATTGGCAACTGTACTGTGCGTTCTCTTGCAAATTAATTTCTCATACCTGGTGTAAATACCCACCGTCTGAACAGTTAGTACACGGCTGTGTACCTTGAAATATACAATATATAGGCCTTTTAATTGGCAACTGTACTGTGCGTTCTCTTGCAAAGTAATTTCTCAATACCTGGTGTTAATACACACCGTCTGATCAGTTAGTACACGGCTGTGTACCTTGAAATATACAATATATAGGCCTTTTAATTGGCAACTGTACTGTGCGTTCTCTTGCAAATAATTTCTCAATACCTGGTGTTCAAATACACACCGTCTGATCAGTTAGTACACGGCTGTGTACCTTGAAATATACAATATATAGGCCTTATAATTGGCAACTGTACTGTGCGTTCTCTTGCAAA
>ONZH01000596.1:0-41910 GCA_900303285.1 Rhinella marina | reverse complement strand
ATTACCTGGACTATTGACCCCTGCATTGCTGGACTACTATTCTGTTTGCCGTCATCTGTAAGTTCTTCTGGACTTCTGACCTTGCACTGCCTGACTACGAGTCTGAACCTGTGTACCATATTACTCTGAACTTTGTTTTGCCTTTGTTGCAAGTGACTTTTGTTTACCTTCTGCCAGTAAAGATCATCTGTTCCGTTACTATGCCTCTGTTGGACTCTGTACACACTCCTGCAGTTAGCTGCCTTCTGGGTGACTGATTTAAACACCAGTGTCCTGACTCTGGGAGTCAGCAGTCAGAAATATTTTGCTAATTCCTAGTCCACTATCAGCTGACCCAAAGAATCCACATCCTCTGCTCGTGACAACCATTGAGTAGATATCACCATCTAAAGAAGCTCTCCCCCCTCTAGTTAGCTACTTTTCACACTTCCCGAGCTAGACTCAGGCAGAACAGTTAGGTGGTTAATCAGTTTCTATGAGGAGGTAAGTTCTATACTTTACCGCGGCGAATCAATGGATGTCGTATATCTGGACTTCTCCAAAGCATTTGACACTGAGCCACTTAAAAGGTTAGTATATAAAATGAGAATGCTTGATCTGGGAGAAAATGTCTGTATGTGGGTAAGTAACTAGCTCAGTGATAGAAAACAGAGGGTGGTTATTAACAGTACACACTCAGATTGGGTCACTGTCACTAGTGTGGTACTACAGGGGTCAGTATTGGGTCCTATTCTCTTCAATATATTTATTAATGATCTCGTAGAAGGCTTGCACAATAAAGTATCAATTTTTGCAGATGACACTAAACTGTGTAAAGTAATTAACACAGAAGAGGACAGTATACTGCCAGAGATGGATCTGGATAGATTAGAGGCTTGGGCAGAGAAGTGGCAGATGAGGTTTAACACTGACAAATGTAAGGTTATGCACATGGGAAGTAAAAATACACGTCACCAGTACATACTAAATGGTAAAACACTGGGTAACGCTGACATGGAAAAGGGCTTAGACATAGCAGAGCTGGAGAGGGTTCAAAGAAGGGCAACTAAAGTAATAACTGGAATGGGTGGAATACAGTACCCAGAAAGATGGTCAAAATTAGGGTTATTCACTTTAGAAAAAAGACGACTAAGGAAAGATCTAATAACTATTGTGGTGATGTGTATAGTATAGTATAGTGCTGGAAGCGGTGTTTATCCCACCCAGATAACTCAGCTGGGTGATATAACTGAAATCCAGAAAGCTGCAGTGGTTTCAGCAAAGTGTAGTTTGCTGAGAAAGGTTTGTCTAGATTCTGTTCTGGGCTGGATTTTATTTGAACTGGTAGATAGGTTTGGTAGTGGGATCTACTTTTCCAGTACACGTTTTGTCTTTGACCTGAGGTGATCATAGGTGATGCCTGATGTTATAATCATGGAGGGGTAAAACATCCCTCTGTGTATGACTGAGAGAGAGAAGTTGGAAGGAGGCCTGCAGAGGCTCTGGGTGGTCTCATCCAGGAGGGCTGAGGGGCCACAAGGCTGAGGAAGCCTGAAGTTTGGGGGGCTTAGCGACGCCTATAGAAAGAGGGTCACACGGTCAGAGTCGGGAGGATTTCTGGAACATCTTTCCCCAAAAGTTCTGGTGAAGTCGCAGCCAGGAGCCTGCTGGACTGTGTGGCTGAGGAAGCCAGATTGTGTTCTGTGTGTGAACTGTGCTCTATAGGTGAGGTAAAGACAACCTATGTACATATAAGGTAATGCCTAGAAGGGCAGGTGTTTATTTTGATGTTTAATAAAGCACCATTTTGACTTGAACCCCGTTGTCAGAGGAGAAGTCTGTGATTGCGACCCCCTGAGAGAGAGAGAGATCCCTGACACTGATATATAAGGGGTGAGTACAGAGATCTCTCCCATCATTCTATCATCTATTTATCCGCAGGACTGTGACTGTGGCGAAGGGGCATCCTCTGCGTCTAGAGGAAAGAAGGTTTGTACACAAACATAGAAGAGGATTCTTTATGTTAAGAGTAGAGATGAGCGACTCTATTTGCCGATTTATTCAGATTCCAGATTTATTCAGATTCGCTTCGTATTATTCGTACATGTTCTTAAAATTTTGAATGCTAACACTACATACGCTACGTATGCTACGTACGCATTATTCTTGCTCCCCCCCCCGGCTCCAAGAAGCGGGAAAATGACGATACGACCCCTCAAGAGCATGAAAGTGAAGATAAACCAGCCTGGCCCACCGGGAACTAACTATTTACACGTATAGGGAGTGAAGACTCCACCCTCCTCTCCAGTTCAAGCCAGCGGTGAATAAGATACCACAGCATGGCGAAACAACTGCGACCAAAGTGGGGAGAGATGGTGTTTGGTAGCGAGTACCCCTACCCACCGTCCAGTTCAGAGGAGATCACAGTGTTACAATTGGCCAAGAGAATCCCACCGGCTCCTGACTCGATGTTTGCCATGCTGGCTGGTATGGCAGAGGCGGCTGGGGCGTCCACTCCGCCGCCCAGGAGGAGAACAACAACACGTTCCAGGCGGAAGAATCCCATTGTGCCTGCATCAGAGACGGCCCACGCCCAGCCCCTATGGGACTACAAGAATGTGGTGGAGGACTGGGCCATCCAAGTACTGGACCATCCGAGGCCGGGAGACCCTACACTGGAACGGCGTAAGGGAACCGTACTATGGTTTTCAGTGGAGCAAGGCTGTGGCTTCCTTGCGGACGACGAGGACAGCAAGGAATACTTTGTGGGCCGCAGGTCTGTGAAACGGCTGTACCTGCCCCAACCCCGTCACAGCCTATATGTGGGGGATCAGGTGGAATATACCCCCATGGCATCCCTGAAAGGCTCCTTTGCTACCGGGGTTACCTTATTGTCTAAGTCCCTGGTACCTGCATCACAACCAGAAGTTTGGCCGGAGGAACCAGCAGGTGCACAATGTGTGCGCTGCCTACAGGAGTCACCAGATGGCACCCTCCGTTTCAGGGAGAAGCCACAGCCGGAGCCTCTGATCCCTGGATTGCGACCACCACCACCACCACAGTCCTTTCAGCTGGGTCAGCTGACTTTATCATCTTTCACATTCCAACTCACGGTGATCCAGTACCAGCTACCGTGGAAAACGAAGTCAGCAGCAGCCAGCGGAGCTGGCAGTTCTTCCTTCGGTGCAGCCTTTCCTGAACTGCTGCAGCCAGAAGTCCTGACCTCTGCTGTCCAGGCAGGAGTATCCGGAAAGGTGAAGACTCAAATGGCAGCAGCGCTCACCAGTGTGACCACCACCCGGACAAGTCCGACTTCTGGCAGAAGAGGGCAGTGGAGCTCAACCACGGCAGCCAGCTTGGCCTACAGGAGGCAGGAGTGTCCTCTTATGTCATTCAGCAGCAGTTCCAGCTCATCTGAGAAACCTTTCTACTGGCTGTCAGTCTGGCTGATTTAAAGGACACCTCTGGAGTCTGGACCTATGGGAGCCACAACATGGACTGCACCTGACGGGTGAGAGTTAGTTGGCACTTGTTTTTAGTTTATGTTGTTTTATTGCCCCCTGTTTGACTCTCACCCAGATGGACATGGCTTCTATTTTCCTTCCCCCTCCCTTCTCAGGTTATTTGGGAGCCCCCTTTGCAAAAAGAGTTCTCTATTTGCTGCTATTTTATATTATCCATGTGGATTACACGTTACCTGTTTGGAATACAAAATTACCTCACGTGGATTACAATTTAATTTTGGACTGTGTTCCAGTGTTTTATGCCAAGTAGCCATGAGGAGAGACTCAAACGTATATCTGAGCCTATTATGCTTGCAAATGTGAAATTGATTTCACTAAAATGTTTGCATAATTATGTCTTTGCTGTATTTTAGCATAACAATAATGTTTTTACAGGTTCAGCAACGTTCAAGCACTTTAGCTCATTGTGTGTATTCTTTTTCAGGTACTGCAATGTGTCCTATTATGCACTTATTGTATGGTGTAAATTATGCACTTAGCCGGATAGCTAACAGTGAGCACCTTACTTTTCTACCTCATATGGACTGCCTCTGAGGACTGAACGCCAAGGCCTAGCCTCGTGCGTATGACGCAATCGCAAGTCAATAGTACGCTAAGGATTCGTACGCACTTTGTACGCTAATGCTTACGCATTCAGTTCAGTAGCGTATTTTTAACAACGCTTAGATTGTATGTTCGTGATTTGTGCAGTAATGTTTGCAAAAAAACTATTATTTTTTAATGCAAATTCGACCGAATAAATTCGTATTAACAACAAATCTTGTCATAAATTCGTCTATTATTCGCCAAAGCAAATTTTTGATGATTCGCTTATCTCTAGTTAAGAGCAGTGAGACTATGGAACTCTCTGCCTGAGAAGGTGGTGATGGTGAATTCACTAAAAGAGTTCAAGAGGGGCCTGGATGTATTTCTGGAGTGTATTAATATCACAGGCTATAGTTATTAATATTTATATTAATATTACAGGCTATAGAGTCGGAAAGGGTTTTGTTTCCCCTAAAGTAAGAAAAATTGGTTTCTACCTCAGGGATTTTTTTTTTTGCCTTCCTCTGGATCAAAACTCACAGAAACAAAAGGATAAAAAAGGATAAAAAACATCCTGCATGATGTGATAATGATTGCGGATGTCAGTGGCTATATATATCAAAGTAAATCACAGAAAAAAAGGTTTATCTTGAGTAGCTTATCTTGAGTAGCATTCCTGTGCACCTTTGCTCTTCCTATCAAATTGAGCGCCTTGATTGCGTGGTACATATAGGTGTGTTTGCTCCTCCTCTCATTGGTTGCTGTATGCACATAGAGGTTACTAGGAGCAACACACCTATATGTGCAGTGTCCATGCTCCTAGATATAGATGCCCAACGGCATAGTTAGGTTTAGCGTAGGACCTGCCTGACCTGAGACCACCGTGACGCTGGGTAGGTGGGCACAGATGTGTTTTGATCAAAATATATTGGCTAAGAGTCTCAGATTTTATCATATCAGAATGAGGTCTTAGTTTATACAGTATATATTGGTTGCATCTATTTTTGTGCACTAAAACATTTTTTTCTGTGATTTACTTTGATATATATAGCCACTGACATCCGCAATCATTATCACATCATGCAGGATGTTTTTTATCCTTTTTTATCCTTTTGTTTCTGTGAGTTTTGCTTAGTTTATAACATGTACCTGAGGGAGTGGCACCTTCAGGTGTGAATGCGCTCTTAGCTTATCTTGAGTAGCATTCCTGTGCACCTTTTCTCTTCCTATCAAATTGAGCGCCTTGATTGCGTGGTACATATAGGTGTGTTTGCTCCTCCTCTCATTGGTTGCTGTATGCACATAGAGGTTACTAGGAGCAACACACCTATATGTGCAGTGTCCATGCTCCTAGATATAGATGCCCAACGGCATAGTTAGGTTTAGCGTAGGACCTGCCTGACCTGAGACCACTGTGACGCTGGGTAGGTGGGCACAGATGTGTTTTGATCAAAATATATTGGCTAAGAGTCTCAGATTTTATCATATCAGAATGAGGTCTTAGTTTATACAGTATATATTGTTTGCATCTATTTTTGTGCACTAAAACCTTTTTTTATGTGATTTACTTCCTCTGGATCAACTTGCAGGATAACAGGTTGTACAGATTTCTTTTCAGCCTTATAAACTATGTTACTATTAGAGATGAGCGAATCGAAGTTGACTAAGTGGAATTTGATATGAATTTCAGGAAAAATATGATTTGTTCCGAAGTCAAATTTCCTTGCGCTTCATGGTAACGAATCAGATTTTTTCTAAAATTGTTGCTGCACATGTTACAAAGTGAAAGTAAGAAGCCTGGGAATGAGGGAGCACCCACAATGCCATGCAGCCAGCCAAGCAGCCTCTGTGATGTCACAGCTCTATAAAATGCCTCCTCATGCCCGGTCTCCACCATTTTGCAGTGAACTTAGTGTCCGGAGAGACGTTGTAGGCACTAGAGCCAGTGTATAGAAAAGACTTTATTAAAAAAAACAAAAAAAAAACAAAACAATTGAGCTGTTCAGGGTAAGATTGTTCATACTGTAAGGAAAGGATAGGGAGAAGAGATGAGCAAACATGCTCGTCCGAGCTTGGTGCTCGTTCGAGCATTAGGGTATTCGCATATGCTCACTACTCGGACGAGCATATCGCGATCCTCGAGGAAATGGCAACTTCCTCTTCCTGCATGTTAGCCGCCTTTTTTCAGCCAATCAACATGCAGGAGAGTCTTTGGTACCTCCTAGCATCACGTGGGGCCCCTACAAGTCGATAGCAGGGATTGGCTGGCCAGATCAGATGACCTGGGAATATAAGAATCTGGTCCCGCGCTGCTCGCGTCATACGCCGTCTGCATGAGATTAGGGATAGAGCTGCTGTCTGTCAGGGAGAGTGTTAGGGCCTGAATTTAGTTGTTGGTTAGGCAGGAATCACCGATAAAGAACCCAACAGCCCTTCTAAGGGCTACAAGCACGTTTTTTTTTTTTGTCTCCTCCTGGCTGCTGGCTGGGACTTGTAGTGCAGCTACCACCATCTTGGCTGCACACTGTTAGGGTGTGAAATTAGAATCTGGTTATGCAGGAATCATCCACAAAGAACCCAACGCTCCTTCTAAGGGCTACAACAATTTTTTTTTTTTGTCCTCCTCTCGGCTGCTGGCTGGGACTTGTAGTGCAGCTACCGCCATCTTGGCTGCACACTGTGCACTGGTGGCAGAAAGGGGACAGCACATGGTCCACACAGACCCCAATGAAATTGCCCAAAGTCCTCTCAGTACTCATTTTTGCTGTTGCTGTACCTTGGCTTGCTGGGATCTGTAGTGCAGTCTAGGGAATACGTTTTGTCACTCAGTTATATAAACTACAGTCCAGTGAACAATTGTGAGGTGTGCAATACACTAGCCGCAGTCTAGAGAATACGTTTTTTTCACTCAATTATATAAACTACAGTCCAGTGAACAATTGTGAGGTGTGTGATACACTAGCCGCAGTCTAGAGAATAATTTTTTCACTCAATTATATAAACTACAGTCCAGTGAACAATTGTGAGGTGTGTGATACACTAGCCGCAGTCTAGAGAATAATTTTTTTTCACTCAATTATATAAACTACAGTCCAGTGAACAATTGTGAGGTGTGCGATACACTAGCAGCAGTCTAGAGAATAATTTTTTTTCACTCAATTATATAAACTACAGTCCAGTGAACAATTGTGAGGTGTGTGATACACTAGCCGCAGTCTAGAGAATACGTTTTTATTCTCAGTTATATAAACTACAGTCCAGTGCAAAATTGAGTGGTTTGCGGTGCAATAGCTGGAGTCTAAAGACTACATTTTTTTGCCTCAGATAGTAATTCTACTGTCTACTGAATACGGTTTGGCCTCAGATATTAACTCGACAGTTTGGTGAATGTACAAAATGTTGAACCCAAGGGCTAAGGGTCGAGGACAAGGGCGTGGGCGTTCAAGTAGTGTAGGGGGCAGAGGCCGTGGTCCTGGGCAGGGTGACACTGTACATGCTGATGAGGGAGCAGTGGAACGCCGCAGAGTTTCGCTCCCTAGCTTCATCTCGCAACTTACTGGGTCACGTGGTACACCACTATTGAAACCACAACAGTGCAAACAGGTGATGACGTGGATAGCGGACAATGCGTCCAGTAATTTATCCACCACCCAGTCTTCCACGCAGTCCACCCACGCTATCCAAGGGAGTAGACCTCTGTCTCCTCCAGCTCAACCTCCTCCCCCCCCAGCCTGCCCCCCCCACGGAAAGTATGGATTCAGATCAGGAACTCTTTTCAGGACCCTACCCAGAGACACAAACCACTGCTCAACAGCAACCAGAGCAGTTGCTCTGTCCCGATGCCAAAAATTTAGAACTTTCACAGTCTGTGGGCGAGGTGTCGGATGATGATGATGCTGATGAGACACGGTTGTCAGACAGTGACGTTGTTGTCAGGGCAGTGAGTCCGAGGGGGGAGCAGAGTGAGGAATCGGAGGAAGAGCTGGTGGATGATGAGGTGACTGACCCGAGCTGGGTTGGTAATCCAACTCAAGACAGTGCTTCTGAGGGGGAGGCAAGTGCAGCATCAGAACAGGTTGGAAGAGGCAATGGGGTGGCCAGAGGGAGAAGTAGGGCCAGAGCAGGTAGATCAGCAACTGTTTCATGGAGTCAAGCTCCCGTGCAGAGGCCTAGATGTTCACAAGTCTGGAGGTTTTTTAAAGAAAGTGAGGATGACTGACGGACTGTGGTGTGCAAACTGTGCCACACCAGGATCCGCAGGGGAGCCACCACTACAAGCCTAACCACTAGCAGCATGCGCAGGCATATGAGTGCTAAACACCCGACTCAGTGGAACCAAGGCCGTTCACCTCCTGCGGGTCACACCACTGCCCCTACCCCTATGTCATATGCTGGCTCGGCGAGTCAACCCCTTGCCCAGGACCCCGCCCTACAACCACCTCTTCACCTCCACGATCCTCCACAACCTCCACCAATGTGTCCCAGCACAGCGTTCAGCTGTCTTTGCAGCAGACATTTGAGCGCAAGCGCAAATACAATTCCAGCCAGCCACATGCACAAGCCCTAAACGTCCACATCTCCAAATTGTTGAGCCTGGAGATGCTGCACTATAGACTGGTAGAGACTGAGGCTTTCCGCAACCTGATGGCGGTGGCTGTCCCTCGGTACTTGGTCCCCAGCCGCCACTATTTTTCCCTATGTGCCGTCCCAGCCCTACACCAGCACTTGTCGGAGAACATCATCCGTGCCCTGACCAACACGGTTAGTGATGAGGTCCACCTAACCACGGACACGTGGACAAGTGCTGGCTGGCAGGGACACTATATCTCCCTGACGGCACATTGGGTTAACTTGGTGGAGGCTGGGATCGAGTCTGACCCTGGGGCCACTCATGTAATGCCCACACCAAGGATTGCGGGGCATACCTCGGTCACGGTTTCTCAGACTTATTATGCCTCTTTCTCTAACCCGTCCTCGTCCGCTTCGCACAGAAACGCTGAGCCAACAGGCAATGTTTCTGAGGGCCTACTGGCTCTCTATACAAACAATGTTTACGGAGGGCCACCTACAGGCCCTCTCTCCAATAAATTTTTTAGTAGCGTCAAATACAGACACTCAAAAAACAATTTTACATGAGGGGGTGTCTCCCCGTCTGCCATCATGTTCGGTCAGGCTGTCCGTAGGTACACCACCTCTGTCGTCTGCAGAAGCAGCCACTATGAGGAAGGCCACGGCAAGAACATCCCCTTTTCAATTGAGAAAAAGTGGAGACTTGTAGGAGGATGGCACTTTTCTTCGGCAGTGGATTCACCTTCCCCTTTATCATTGCCAGACAACAGTTGGTGAAAAAGTAATTGGCAATGATGAAGAAAATTTAACAGTTCAGTGGACCGTCTGCGAAGCAAACCTATATATTCCCACCATGCCAGCCATGGGTTGTACATAAACTAATAACAGGAAAAACAAAAAAAATATTTTACAGGAGGGTCAAATACAGACACTCCAAAACAATTTTTTGGGAGGCTCACCTACAGACATTTGACTGCAATCTCAGTCTGACCAAGGCATTGGTGGTGTCACTGCCATGCTGTGTCAGGCTAAATTTTTGGGTGCTTCACCTGCCACCTGAGTCTAACTTGGTCACTATGAGTTCACCGCCATGCTGTGTCAGGCTACATTTTTGGGTGGTTCACCTGCTACCTCAATCTAACTTGGTCACTTGTTGGTGTCACTACGCTGTGACCATGCTGTGTCAGGCTTATGCCTGCGTCGTGGGGCGGGGGATAGCACAGCAGTGCCAGCATGAGCAGTGGTGTCACCTGCAGGTGGTGATGGACCTTCGTTGCATCTAGTTGGGTGCTTTCCTAACATGTGCCAGCACATGTGCCTTGCCCATCTTGGTCTGGGTCAGCACAATTGTCTTGAGGGTCACCACCAGGCTGTTGCCCAGAATTTGGCATAATGGTACGATTAGGCAGCCTCGGAGGCATCCATGCATGCTGCCCCTGCTGTTTCCTGTCCATTTCCGTGGTGTTTCCATCATTTTCTGAGGTTTCCAGGTTTTCACGCAACCTTCCCTATGCAGAGCCCCGGTCCCCTGCAAAAAATGCTCGAGTCTCCCATTGACTTCAATGGGGTTCGTTATTCGAAATGAGCACCCGAGCATCGGGAAAAATGCGATTTGAATAATGAGTACCCGAGTATTTTAGTGCTCGCTCATCTCTAAAAGGGAGGCATTATTCACACTGTAGGGAGAGATAAGGTATCGATGTAAAGGCTTGGTAACAGGAGCTATTCTATTACAGCTTGCTGCACTAATTGGGGTTACTAAAAGTGATCTATTACTACAGATTTTAGGTTGTTTTAAACAGTAATTGCAGTAATCCTAGCATCTGTTATTGGGTTGAAAGTGCTGTCTGATACAACCAGTTTTGGGGTGCATTTAGTTGATATCTAAGTAACTGCATTCATCTTTTCTTCCACACTGAAAGTGTGGTCTGATACGACCAGTTTTGGGGTGTATTTATTTTAAATATATAAAAGTACATCCATTCATCCTTGCTTCTGGGGTGAATTTGTGTCCTGATAAACAGTTTTGGGTTGTATTTATTTTAAATATCTAAAAGTATGTCCATTCACCCTTGCTTTTGGTGTCAATTTGAGGACTGATACAAACAGTTTCGGAGTGTGTTTATTTCATATATAAAAGTATTTCCATTCATCTTTGCTTCTGGGGTTAAATTGCAGTTTGAAATGGGGGGGGGGGGGGGTGGCCAGCAGCGCATGGAGTAGGCTGCAGTTTAGCTGAGCTCCAATGCTCTCAGCCTATTGGGCTGCTCACAGAGTTTGTCCAGCGACTTGGGTCACCTGTAAGGACGTAGTCTTGATTCTGGGACCTACCGGAGATGGCGAAAACAAAAAAGAAGCCAATATCCTCAAAACTCACTGAGTTTTATCTGACGGTAAGCGCTTCTCAGGATGGTGGCGGCATGACTCCTGCTACTTAACCTGCGGCCGCGGCACTCGCCTTAACAACACTGCACTTAAGATCCAGGCCACCTTCTGAGTATTGTGCCTTCTCACACCGGGACCCTGCAAGGATCTGGAAGCATCTCACCATCAGGACTTTTGCCTGTGCAAGGTACGGAGGGCTTTCAAACAGTACAGTATCAGGGCAGCGGGTGGTTGCTCAGAGGGACATGGAGGGAACCACATGGCATCATTACATCCATGCCCACGCTTTTTACAAAGGCAGGAAGACAGAGAGAAACCTGTCACTGAGACCTTATTGAAAGCTTTAATGGGGGACCTGAGGAAATCCCTTCAAGCTGATATAAAAGAAATGTTAATCCCCTTACAAAAAGACATCACTGAAATAGGTCACAGAACCTCTCATTTGGAAAACAAGATGGCAGAACTGGTTGACTCTACAAATGATAAAGATGAGGAACTAGCTGCTCTCAGGGCAAAAGTGGTTGATTTGGAAGACCGTTCCCACAGTAATAATATACATTACGTTTTTGCTGCATTCCCGAAATGGTCAAGCAAGAAGACCTGCATGATTTTCTAATTGATTTATTCACTGTATTGCTACCAGGGGTTTCGTAAAATTAACTTTTTATTGACCGGGCACACACAATCCCGAAACCTAAACGCCTACCAACAGATGTACCTAGGGATACGGGATACGTTTGCACGTATTACTTTCTACCATGTCAAGGAAAACTTAATGGCCACTGCCCGCAACAAACCAGTGCTGCCTAACAGGTTCTAACTGGTTTCCCTCTACACAGACCTCTCTGCTGCCACCTTGTCCAAGAGGAGAAAATTTCAAGACGCCACCAGAATCTTACTCTCTCATAAAATACCCTATAGGTGGGGTTTTCCAGCCAGGCTGCTTATCTCCCGGAATGGAGGGAAAGTTGTAGCAGCGAGTCCTGAAAAAGCCATCAACTTAATATCCAGTTGGCATCTAATGCCCTCTTCAAATGCTCGATTACTTTCAAAATCGCCATCTCTAATGCGAATGGAAGAAAAATGGTCAGAGGTCCCGAGAAATAACATCCCTGACACCTGAACGACCTACACGCTAGTGATATCCTTTTTTGATTCCATTTAGGCTTAATCGACTGTGGCCAAGTGTTTACACCCCCAACTGGCAACGCTAGTTCTGATACGTCCCGTATGGGAGTATGATGTGGACTGGTATAAGTTTTCACTGTTCATTTTATTTTCTTGTTTGTTTGCCTTTAATCTGTTTTTTCACTATTTGGCCAAAGCCAGATTTCTCTATTGTGTTTTTACTGCTATCCAACATCATTGATGTGGGAGATCGAAAGAGATGTGCAAGGGGATGGCCTGAGGCTGGAGGGTTCGGTGTTTAGCATTAACTGTACTCCTAAATAATGGTATTTAAAATCACTATTAATGCAAAGGGGCTAAATAGCCCTTTTAAACGGTCACAACTTTGGAAATCAGCCCTTTCTGATAGATCTGATATGCTATGTGTTCAGGATACGCATTTGCTTAGAGCTGACACCTCTAGATTAAAACATAGGCAATTTCCTGTGTACAGTGCCTTGCGAAAGTATTCGGCCCCCTGGAACTTTTCAACCTTTTGCCATATTTCAGGCTTCAAACAAAAAAGTGGGTCACAATTGTGAAGAGAAACGAAATTTATTGGATCATTTAAACTTTTTTTATAATAATAAAACTGAAAAGTGGGGCGTGCTAAATTATTCGGCCCCCTTACATTTATACTTTTTTGCGCTACCTTTTGCTGCGATTACAGCTGCAAGTCGCTTGGGGTATGTCTCTGAAATTCTTGCCCATTCTTCCTTGCAAAACAGCTTGAGCTCTTTGAGGTTGGATGGAGAGCGTTTGTAAACAGCAGTTTTCAGCTCTTTCCACATATTCTCAATTGGATTCAGGTCTGGACTTTGACTTGGCCATTCTAAGACCTGGATACGTTTATTTTTGAACCATTCCATTTTAGATTTTGCTTTATGTTTGGGATCATTGTCTTGTTGAAAGATAAATCTCCGTCCTAGTCTCAGGTCTTTTGCAGACTCCAATAGGTTTTCATCCAGAATGGTCCTGTATTTGGCTCCATCCATCTTCCCATCAATTTTAACCATCTTCCCTGTCCCTGCTAATGAAAAGCAGGCCCAAACCATGATGCTGCCACCACCATGTTTGACAGTGGGGATGGTGTGTTCAGGGTGATGAGCTGTGTTGCTTTTGCGCCAAACATATTGTTTTGCATTGTTTCCAAAAAGTTGGATTTTGGTTTCATCTGACCAGAGCACCTTCTTCCACATGTTTGGTGTGTCTCCCAGGTGGCAAACTGTAAACGAGACTTTTTAAGGATATCTTTGTGAAATGGCTTTCTTCTTGCCACTCTTCCATAAAGGCCAGATTTGTGAAGTGTTCGACTGATTGTTGTCCTATGGACAGACTCTCCCACCTCAGCTGTAGATTTCTGCAGTTCATCCAGAGTGATCATGGGCCTCTTGGCTGCATCTCTGATCAGTCTTCTCCTTGTTTGAGATGAAAGTTTAGAGGGATGGCCGGGTCTTGGTAGATTTGCAGTGGTCTGATACTCCTTCAATTTCAATATTATCACTTGCACAGTGCTCCTTGGGATGTTTAAAGCTTGGGAAATCTTTTGGTATCCAAATCTGGCTTTAAACTTCTCTACAACAGTATCACGGACCTGCCTGGTGTGTTCCTTGGTCTTCATGATGCTCTCTGTGCTTTAAACAGAACCCTGAGACTATCACAGAGCAGGTGCATTTATACGGAGACTTGATTACACACAGGTGGATTCTATTTATCTTCATCAGTCATTTAGGACAACATTGCATCATTCAGAGATCATCAATGAACTTCTAATGGGCCGAATAATTTTGCATGCCCAACTTTTAAGTTTTATTATTACAAAAAAAGTTTAAATGATCCAATAAATTTCGTTCCACTTCACAATTGTGACCCACTTGTTGTTGATTCTTCACCAAAAATTTAAAATGTTATATCTTTTAGTTTGAAGCCTGAAATGTGGCAAAAGGTTGAAAAGTTCCAGGGGGCCGAATACTTTCGCAAGGCACTGTATATTCTGCTGCATTATTGGACAAGAAAAAAGAGGAGTTTCCATAGCTATAAAGGACTCCTTGGCCTTTAAGTTACTGGATTCTAAGGCCTAGTTCACACTTCAGTGTGGTCAGTGATTTCCATCAGTGAAAACCAGGTGCGGTTCAAAAACACAGAACAAATGTAGATCTTTCCATTGTACCTTATCTATGGAGGCTCCATTCCAGGTTTTGGTTTAAAAATCACTGATGTAAATCACTGAAGTGTGAACTAGGCCTAAGTTAGATGAAGGGGGAAGATTTTAAACTGGTCTCGTCTGTCAGGAAGGGGTCACTCGTGATCATGGGGGATTTCAACCCCCTAATGTGGCCAGCATTAGACTCCTCGGCACCTGCAAAATCTGATAGGCCATCTAAGTTATTTCTTCTTGCGCAGAGAGAAGGTCTTCTGGATATATGGTGCTTGAAACATGCCGATGAGCGTGACTATAGCTACTTTTCGTACGTGCATAAAACATATTCCAGGATTGATTTCTCCCTGACAGAAACACCTTACAAAAAGTAATGTCTTCGGACATAGGACATATTAGTTGGTCTGACCATGCCCCTGCACATGTCATTTTATGTGAACTATACAACTCTGCCCAATGTACTTCATGGAGGATAAATGGAAATCTATTACATTCTGCTAAATACCTTCCTAACCCTACTAAAATCATTAGGGAATTCTTTGTTCTCAATGACACTGGTGAGGTCGACATTAAGTCGGTTTGGTGTTGCCCATAAGGCTTTTGTGAGAGGACACTATATGGGTATAGCCTCTAGGGATAAAAAAGAAAGAGAAGCACTTATGTACCATAAGTGCTTCTCTTTCTTTTTTATCCCTAGAGGCTATACCCATATAGTGTCCTCTCACAAAAGCCTTATGGGCAACACCAAACCGACTTAATGTCGACCTCACCAGTGTCATTGAGAACAAAGAATTCCCTAATGATTTTAGTAGGGTTAGGAAGGTATTTAGCAGAATGTAATAGATTTCCATTTACTAACTCCATCATCAGACTCAGTAACTGAAATAAACAAACTTTCTGTCCAATTAGAGAACAAGAATTAAAAGACCTTCACCACAGACTACATAACTTAAATGTTTATAAATATGATTTGGCACTGAGATGCCTTAAAGCCCAGTATTATGGGCATGACAGTAAAGCATGCTCACTTAAGGCCTCTAGATTAAAAGAAAAGCAAGCTGAGATGAAAATGCCCTTTTGTGTGACTTAAGGACATAAGATATTTGACCCGCAGCAGATTGCTAACTCTATTGCTTTGTTTTATTCTTCATTATACAATTTAGGTACAGACACTGACACCTCTCAACCCAAGACAGATGACTTTGATCACTTCTTAGGCTACTTTCACACTAGTGTTTTAAAATTCCGGTATTGAGTTCCGTCATAGGGGCTCAATACCGGAATAAAACGCTTCAGTTTTGTCCCCATTCATTGTCATTGCTCTCCGGTCCAGGCATCCGCACCAAGACAGATCCGGAATGACCCCCAATGCAAGTCAATGGGGGTGGATCCGTCTAGTGTGACCATAATGGTAACCGGATCTGCCCTCCATTGACTTTCAATGGAGTTCATGACGGATCCGGCTACACATACACACATACAGACATAGACATACACATAAACATAAACATACACAGACATATACACATACAAATACACATACATACTTACATGCACCCCGGCAGGTCTTCAGAGCATCGGAGGGACAGGACGGCGCGCACAGGTGACGATTCCACCAGGCGCCCAGCAGAGGGTGCTGTGGGGAATCGTCACCTGTGTGAGCCGTCCTGCTTCTCCGTCGCTCTGAAGACCTGCCGGGAGCATGTAAGTATGTATGCATGTGTATTTGTCTGTGTATATGTGTGTGTGTCTGTGTGTGAGTATGTATGTACTGTGTGACATGTGTGGGGCCGGAGCGCGGTTCTGGCTCCACACATGTCGCTGCGGCAGTCCTGATCCGGCAGCACCCTTCACCTGCCGGATCAGGCCTGCCGCTAGTGTGAAAGTAGCCTTAGGATCTGGGACTTTGCCCCAGCTGCAACCAAATCAGCTACACAAATTAAGGTCAGAATTTACTGATGAACAGATTAGTAAACCTATTAGGTTGCTAAAATACAATAAAACCCCATGGCCTTATGGGCTTTCAAATGATTGTTACAAACAATTTTATGAGATCCTAACAACCTCCCTCAAAAAACTGGTTAACCAGGTGAGATCCAGTGGAGTTTTTCCAGCTGAAATGTTGGAGGCAACCATTATTACTCTTCCAAAGCCTGACAAATTTCCTGATAAACCGGAGAATTTCTGCCCAATCTCACTCCTCAACACTGATTTAAAGCTTTATGCAAAAATTTTGGCTTTGAGGTTGGTGGAGGTTCTCCCTGATATAGTCCATAGAGACCAAGTAGGTTTTGTGAAAGGGAGACAATCGGTGGATGGCATTAGACGGTTTTTGGACTTGCTGGGAGGGAGGTGGAGGCGTGTCGGACGCCTTCTCTGCTCCTCTCTTTGGACGCGGAGAAGGCATTCGACAGGGTCCACTGGGGATATTTAGATAAGGTTTTGGAGAAATTTTGGATAACTGGGTTGTCCAAGACCCCTATCATGGCTTTGTATACCACTCCATCAGCAAAAGTACTAGCCTCAGGGTTCTTGTCAAAGTAATTTCCTATAACAAATGGGACGTGCCAAGGGTGCCCATTATCGCCCCTCATCTTCACTCTCATAATGGAATGATTGGCTGCAGCTATAAGAGCTTCAGCAGATATCAGGGGGGTAGCTATGGGAGGCAAGGAACATAAAATAGGTCTGTTTGCAGATGATGTGATTATTGCTCTGACTGACCCACAAACGTCCTTACTAGAGATGAGCGAGCACTAAAATGCTCGGGTGCTCGTTATTCGAGTCGAACTTTTCCCGATGCTCGGGTGCTCGTTTCGAATAACGAACCCCATTGAAGTCAATGGGAGACTCGAGCATTTTTGCGGGGGACCAAGGCTCTGCCTAGGGAAGGCTGGGTGAAAACCTGGAAACCTCAGAAAATGATGGAAACACCACGGAAATGGACAGGAAACAGCAGGGGCAGCATGCATGGATGCCTCTGAGGCTGCCTAATCCCACCATTACCCCAAATTCTCAGGCAACAGCCTGGTGGTTACCCTCATGGCAATTGTGCTCACCCAGACCAAGAAAGGCGAGGCAAATACCCATCACATGTTAGGGAAGCACCCAACTAGGTGCAACGAAGGTCCATCACCGCCTGCAGGTGACACCACTGCTCATGCTGGCACTGCAGCTGAAATCAAGTTTAGTATCTGTTCTTATCAGTTGCTGTGCCTGCTGGTGGTATAGTGGTGAGCATAGCTACTTCCCAAGCAGTTGCTCTGGGTTTGATTCCCGTCTATTGCAGGAGGCAATTCAGAATCAGTACAATATCTAATACGTCCCCCTACCCGGGAAAATTGTTTGGAGAGAGGGCATGTAGGTGGGGGGGAAGGAGGTTTCGCTGGAAGAGCCAGAGGAGTGCCCCCTGGGCTAGCGTGTGTGGTGGTGACAACAGCTGGATGGATTTGGGAAAACTGTTGCTTTAACCCGTATGGTATCAATTCTTCTCAGTTTAATACCGTATACGTCCCCTATATTTAATGGATTTTTCGAACACGGAAAACGGAAAAAGAGCTTGCTCTGGCCAGGGGAGTGTCTTTCCCACTGCAGCTAAGGGGACGTGTCCATGCTCTGCCTATCACAGGTCAGGAGGCAGATAAAAGAAGAACAAAAACAAACATGAGTACAACTTCGGATACGTCCCCTATCCGGCTAAATTGTTTGTAGAGTGGGCCTGTAGGTGGGGGGGGGCAGGGTGGGGCAAGGAGGTTTCGCTGGAAGAGCCAGAGGAGTGCCCCCTGGGCTAGCGTGTGTGGTGGTGACAACAGCCGGATGTATTTAGAATGAAGACGCAGGACCCCAACTTAAAAATTTAGCATCAACCCGTACAGTCGTAAATTATGAGCTAGATCAAGTGTGGCATGACTTTTAAATGGATATTGCATGTGGTCACGTACTCCCTGGAACCCCATAGTCACCCCTTCCCTGATGTGCTAGCCCAGAACATTCTCTGCCCCAATTCGCAAGACCTTTTGCTGTTTCCGTGTGCTGACAGTGTGGATTTACCAGTGTTGTCTGAGGAGGTGGTGGACAATGGCGAGACACAGGTGTCGGGGGGTGAGGTAGTTGTATGGGAAGCAAGTTACAGTGGGGACTCCTTGGGGGGGACTTCTCATGATGGGACAGATTCAACTTGGGTGGATCAGGCACATTAACAGATGAATTTTTTGGGGGGTTTATTTAACTTTTATTTAGCAAATATAACCACAGAGATATTTATTGGTTATCTTCTCTGCGCAGTCTGGCGTTGGGGTTCCTCACTTTGATGGCGAGCTGTGCCGCTCTCTCCACAATGGTCTGTGTGTTCTTAGATGGAGACTTTGTCAGCGATTTCAGTACAGAAGGACTTGTTGCTCATCCACAGAACCTCTACCTCCTTGACATTGTGGACAAGGAATTTGCGGGTGGACCAGGAATTTGCGGAACCCTGTGAGCAGCATGTGTTTGGTCTTCTACTTGCTACTGTATCCAATGTTGGGCAATATAGATTCGCAAGTAATATTATTTTTCACACCTATCCCAAAAATAAAAATGTATGCAGTATGCGCAAATAAAACTTGGAACTGGAATTGGAGAGAGGGCCTGTAGGTGGACCTCCGGAAAAATTGTTTGAATAGAGGGCCTGTAGGGGGCCCTCCGGAAAAAATGTTTGAAGAGAGGGCCTGTAGGTGGACCTCTGGAAAAATTGTTTGAATAGAGGGCCTGTAGGTGGACCTCTGGAAAAATTGTTTGAATAGAGGGCCTGTAGGGGGCCCTCCTGAAAAATTGTTTGAATAGAGGGCCTGTAGGGGGCCCTCCTGAAAAATTGTTTGAAGAGAGGGCCTGTAGGGGGCCCTCCGGAAAAATTGTTTGAAGAGAGGGCCTGTAGGTGGACCTCTGGAAAAATTGTTTGAATAGAGGGCCTGTAGGTGGACCTCTGGAAAAATTGTTTGAATAGAGGGCCTGTAGGGGGCCCTCCTGAAAAATTGTTTGAAGAGAGGGCCTGTAGGTGGACCTCTGGAAAAATTGTTTGAATAGAGGGCCTGTAGGGGGCCCTCCTGAAAAATTGTTTGAAGAGAGGGCCTGTAGGGGGCCCTTCTGAAAAATTGTGCTAAAAGAGTGCCAGTTGGACCTCTAAAAAATGGCGTTTTTTGGGTCAGCATTAGGCAAAGACGATATGGAGGAGGAGGAGGAGTAGGAGGAGGAGTAGAGAGGAGGAATCGGATACATAAGTTATTTAAATCTTTAGCTGCTTTCCCCTGGAGGAGATTTGAATTCCGGTGAAATCCAGGCTTTGTTCATTTTAATAAGCGTCAGCCTGTCAGCGCTGTCAGTTGACAGGCGTGTACGCTTATCGGTGATGACGCCACCAGCTGCACTGAATACCTGCTCTGACAGAACGCTAGCGGCAGGGCAGGCCAGCACCTCCAAGGCGTACAGCGCCAGTTCAGGCCACGTGTCCAGCTTTGAAACCCAGTAGTTGTATGGAGCAGAGTGATCGCTACGGACGTTGGTATGGTCAGCTAGGTACTCCCTCACCATCTTTCTGTACAGCTCCCCCCTACTCTGCCTAGACTGGGGACAGGTGACAGTGTCTTGCTGGGGTGACATAAAACTGGCAAAGGCCTTGGAGAGCGTTCCCCTGCCAGTGCTGGACAAGCTGCCTGCTCGCCTCCTCTCCCCCGCTACTTGGCCCACAGAACCATGCCCTCTGCCGCTAGCGGCATCAGATGGGAAGAATTGTTTCAGCTTGTGCACCAGGGCCTGTTGATACCTATTCACTCTCATACTCCTTTCCTCTGCAGGGATGAGAGTGGAAAGGTTCTGCTTGTACCGTGGGTCCAGGAGAGTGAACACCCAGTAATCGGTGTTTGAAAAAATTCTTCTAACGCGAGGGTCACGGATAGGCAGCCTAACATGAAGTCTGCCATGTGCGCCAGAGTCCCAACACGCAAGAATTCCCTCTCCTCACTGACCTGACTCTCCATTTTCCTCCTCCTCCTCCAAGTCCTCCTCTTCAGCCCATACACGCTCAAGAGTTAAGGACTGAGCACTGGTACCCTCTACTGTCTCGCCGACATTCTCCTCCTCTTCCTCCTCATCCTCATCCCCCTCCTCCGATACGCGCTGAGAAACAGACCGGAGGGTGCTCTGGCTATCAAGCGACGTATCTTCCTCCACCGTCTCTGGTGACAAGCGCAAAGCATCCGACTTGATGCTGAGCAGTGAGTTTTTCAACAGGCAAAGCAGCGGGATGGTGAGGCTGATAATGGCGGCATCGCCGCTGACCATCTGTGTTGACTCCTCAAAGTTGCTCAACACCTGGCAGATATCAGACATCCACGTCCACTCCTCATTGTAGACTTGAGGAATCTGAGAGACCTGACTACCAGTTCTGGTGGAAGATGACATCTGGCAGTCTACAATCGCTCTGCGCTGCTGGTAAACTCTGGATAACATGTTTAATGTGGAATTCCATCTCGTGGGCACGTCGCACAACAGTCGGTGAGCGGGCAGTTGTAGGCGGCGCTGCGCTGCCCTGAGAGTGGCAGCATCTGTGGTCGACTTGCGGAAATGCGCACAGATGCGGCGCACCTTGGTGAGCAAATCAGACAGATTGGGGTATGTCTTGAGGAACCGCTGAACTATCAGATTGAACACGTGGGCCAGGCATGGCACATGTGTCAGTCTGCCGAGTTGCAGAGCCGCCACCAGGTTACGCCCGTTGTCACACACAACCATGCCTGGCTTGAGGTTCAGTGGTGCCAGCCACACATCGGTCTGCGCCGTGATGCCCTGTAACAGCTCTTGGGCGGTGTGCCTTTTGTCACCTAAGCTCAGCAGTTTGAGCACCGCCTGCTGGCGCTTACCCACTGCACTGCTGCTGCGCCTAGAGCTACCGACTGAAGGCGCCGTGCCCACGGATGGTAATTCGGTGGAGGAGGAGGGGTCGGAGGAGGAGGAGGCATAGTACGTCTGAGAGACCGTGACCGAGGTAGGCCCCGCAATCCTCGGTGTGGGCAGTACATGAGTGGCCCCAGGGTCATTCTCGGTCCCAGCCTCCACCAAGTTAACCCAATGTGCCGTCAGTGAGATATAATGTCCCTGCCCGGCAGCACTTGTCCACGTGTCCGTGGTTAGGTGGACCTTCTCAGAAACAGCGTTGGTCAGGGCACGGATGATGTTCTGTGACACGTGCTGGTGTAGGGCTGGGACGGCACATCGGGAAAAATAGTGGCGGCTGGGGACGGAATACCGAGGGGCAGCCACCGCCATGAGATTTCGAAAGGCCTCGGTCTCTACCAGCCTATAGGGCAGCATCTCCAGGCTAAGCAATTTGGAGATGTGGACGTTGAGGGCTTGGGCATGTGGGTGGGTGGAACTGTATTTCCTCTTGCGCTCCAGCGTCTGCTGTAAAGACAGCTGAACGCTGCGCTGGGACACGTTGGTGGACGCTGTGGAGGATCGTGGAGGCGAAGGTGTGGTTTTCCGGCGGGAGGCGCTCGTGCCGGGGTCCTGGGCAGGGGGTTGACTAGCAGAGGCAGCGAGTGACGCGGGGGGTTGACTAGCAGAGGCAGCGAGTGACACAGGGGAAGGAGCAGTGGTGTGACCCGCAGGAGGTGGTGAACGGCCTTGGTTCCATTGAGTGGGGTGTTTAGCACTCATATGCCTGCGCATGCTGGTGGTGGTTAGGCTAGTAGTGGTGGCACCCCTGCTGATCCTGGTGTGGCACAGGTTGCACACCACAGTCCGTCGGTCATCCTCACTTTCTTTAAAGAACCTCCAGACTTGCGAACATCTAGGCCTCGCCACGGGAGCTTCACTACGTGGAACAGTTGCTGCTGATGCACCAGCTCTGGCCCTGCTTCTCCCTCTGGCCACACCACTGCCTCTTACAACCTGTTCTGGTGCAGCACTCGCCTCCGCCTCAGAAGCACTGTCTTCACTCGGCATATCAACCCAGCTTGGGTCAGTCACCTCGTCATCCTCCGATTCCTCAGTCTGCTCCCTCCTCGGAATTCCTCCCCTAACAACAACTTCACCACTGTCTGACAACCGTGTCTCCTCATCGTCCGACACCTCTTTACAAACTTCTTCCACTAAGTCAACATTGTCATCATCATCATCATCATCACCCACAGACTGCGACAGTTGGAAAACTTGGGCATCGGGAACGAGGTCAGCAGCAACCTGAGAAGTGGTTTGTGACTCTGGGAAGGGTCCAGAAAACAGTTCCTGAGAGTATGCCGGATCGCATTCCAAATTTTCCTGGGAGGGGGCAGACTGGGGGGAAGGAGGTTGAGGTGGAGGAGCCATAGGAGTGCTTTCTTGGGTAACGTGGGTGGACTGCGTGGAAGACTGACTGGTGGACAAATTACTTGAAGCATTGTCCGCAATCCACGAGATCAGCTGTTCGCACTGTTGTGGTTTCAACAGTCCTCTACCACGTGTCCCTGTAAGTTGAGACATGAAGCTAGGGAGTGTAGCTCTGCGGAATTCCCCTGCTCCCTCATCAGCGGGTACTGTCTCACCCTGCCCAGGACCACGGCCTCTGCCCCCTACAGTAATTGAATGCCCACGCCCACGCCCTCGCCCTCGACCCTTAGCCCTGGGGTTCAACATTTTTTGTATATAGGTGTATGATAAAAAAAATAAAATTAAAAAATTAAGTTTTTTTTGGGAACGTGACGTGCAAGAACTATGGTAGGACTGACTGACACCCTGTTAACGGTGGCTATTTAGTCTGTGACCCAGACAAATGTCGCACAGAGAGTTTTCTGGATCAAGCGGTAGATGATATTGGTAGCAAATGACTTGGTTGTATTGTGTGACGTACAAAAAGTGTCACCTGGACAGTATATACGGATGGGAGCGAATGTGCTGAACTGTGACACACAGAAAGGTTACACGCAGCTGAGTAAAATGGATTTGTATCACTGAGCTAAAACAACTGAAAAAAATTTTTTTTTATATTTGTTTTTTTATATTTTTTTTACCATTTTGTTTTTTTGGGAACGTAACGTGCAGGAACTATTGTAGGACTGACTGACACCCTGTTAACGGTGGCTATTTAGTCTGTGACCCAGACAAATGTCGCACAGAGAGTTTTCTGGATCAAGCGGTAGATGATATTGGTAGCAAATGACTTGGTTGTATTGTGTGACGTACAGAAAGTGTTACCTGGACAGTATATACGGATGGGAGCGAATGTGCTGAACTGTGACACACAGAAAGGTTACACGCAGCTGAGTAAAATGGATTTGTATCACTGAGCTAAAACAACTGAAAAAATAATTTTTTTTTTATATTTTGTTTTTTTGGGAACATGACGTGCAGGAAATATGGTAGAACTGACTGACACCCTGTTAACGGTGGCTATTTAGTCTGCGACCCAGACAAATGTCGCACAGAGAGTTTTCTGGATCAAGCTGTAGATGATATTGGTAGCAAATGACTTGGTTGTATTGTGTGACGTACAGAAAGTGTCACCTGGACAGTATATACGGATGGGAGCGAATGTGCTGAACTGTGAAACACAGAAAGGTTCCACAGTGCTGTGTGCAATGGATTTGTATCACTGAGAAAAACAGGGTTAGATATGGCGATAGCTGCACTACTAGTGCCAGCCAGCCAAGTGACAAAAAAAAAAATAAAATGTCTTCTAGCCCTTAGAAGGGCTGTTGGGTTCTTTGTGGGTGATCCCTGCCTAACAGACAACTAAATGCAGGCCCTAACACTGTCCCTGAAAGGCAGCAGCTCTATCCCTAACGACATCCAGACGGCATCTGAGCCGAGCGCCGCGGCCAGTCGGTAGTATATTCCAGGGTCACCTGATCAGGCCAGCCAACCCCTGCTATCGACATGTAAGGGCCCCACGTGATGCTGGGTGTACTGTAGAGTCTCCTGGCTTGTGATTGGCTGTGTTTTTAGGCGCCAAAAAAGCACGATGCGGAAGTTGCCATTTCCTCGAGCATGGCGAGATACTCGTCCGAGCAGCAAGCACTTACGAGTACCCTAATACTCGAACGAGCACCAAGCTCGGATGAGTATGCTCGCTCATCTCTAGTCCTTACCAGCAACAATGTTGCTGCTTCAGGAACTTAGCGCAATCTCCTATTATAAATTAAAGGGATTCTGTCAGCAGCATTTCACATATTGAGTTATTTATACCATCGGATTCGGCCAGTTATAAGCAGTTCTAAATTGTAATTGTTATAGGTCACAGAGGCAGTGTTTGTGTTAAAAAAACGATTTTTAGTAGCTGTCACTCACTATTATAGGGAGCCCAAGGGGAGTTGCCAACCGTTGCAGGAGCCCGGGCTCGGCGATTCCTTGGAGCCCAGGCACGCCCACCTACTTAATATTCACTTCACTGACTCGCTCAGTGAAGCTTCGGCACGGACGAAATCCCGCGCATGCGCAGTACATCAAGAGGCCTGCGCCCGTGCAGTCTGCGGGCACTGGCCTCTCCTGATGTACTGCGCATGCGCGGGATTTCGTCCGTGCCGAAGCTTCACTGAGCGAGTCAGTGAAGTGAATATTAAGTAGGTGGGCGTGCCTGGGCTCCAAGGAATCGCCGAGCCCGGGCTCCTGCAACGGTTGGCAACTCCCCTTGGGCTCCTTATAATAGTGAGTGACAGCTACTAAAAATCGTTTTTTTAACACAAAAACTGCCTCTGTGACCTATAACAATTACAATTTAGAACTGCTTATAACTGGCCAAATCCGATGGTATAAATAACTCAATATCTGAAATGCTGCTGACAGAATCCCTTTAAATGCCACAAAATCTGTCATTCTGAATATGGGACTATCTCCACTAGCAATTTCCTGCATTTCTTCCCAATATGCATTTAAATAGGCAACTGAGGGCATCTCCTACTTGGGTGTTATTTTGACCTTTCCCAGTAAGGACTTATTTAACAGAAACTACTTGCCACTCCTTAACACAGTAACAAATGATCTTAAGTTATATTCAACGGTGGATTTCTCGTGGGAGCATAGCGACAGTTAAGTTGATGGTGCTACCTAAAATATTATCTGTTCAGAAATATGCCCATTCCCTTATCAAAACATCCCAGATATCACTGTGTTCGATAGAGCTTATAATCCCTGACATTTCTTTTAAGAAGTGGATATAAAATACCGTATTTTCCGGCGTATAAGACGACTTTTTAACCCCTAAAAATACTGGCAGAAATTGGGGGTCGTCTTATACGCCGGTAGTCGTCTTATACGCCGGGCTACAGAGCCCGCAGAGCGCTGTGTGCCCTCCAGCAGGCCCGGACTGGCCATCTGCCCGACCGGGCATTTGCCCGCTGGGCCGCGGGCCCGCACCATTATGTGGGCCGGTGGGCCGCACGATAATGTGTGGGGGCGGGGGCGATAAAAAAGTGCCCCCGCTGGCTAAGTGCGCAGTGCGCACAGTTCTTTAATACTTTACTTACCCTGCCGCAGTGCCGTGTCCTGGCCGTCCCGTCCCCATGACGTCGGTCTGGTCTCCAACTCCTGCGCTTCCTCCTGGGCTGGCTGTGTGATCCCGCGAGATCCAGCGCTTGGTCACAGGTCTCGCGGGATCACACTGCTTGAGGAGAAGAAGGCGCGCAGGAGAAGAAGACAGTGTCCGGAGCAGTTGGTAAGTATTTTTTGTGTCTGTTTGTGGCCGGGGGGGGGCTGATGTGAGGTCTGATGGGGGCAGAAATGGCTGACCTGAGGTCTGATGGGGGCAGAAATGGCTGACCTGAGGTCTGATGGGGGCAGAAATGGCTGACCTGACGTCTGATGGGGCAGAAATGGCTGACCTGAGGTCTGATGGGGGCAGAAATGGCTGACCTGAGGTCTGATGGGGGCAGAAATGGCTGACCTGAGGTCTGATGGGGGCAGAAATGGCTGACCTGAGGTCTGATGGGGGCAGAAATGGCTGACCTGACGTCTGATGGGGCAGAAATGGCTGACCTGAGGTCTGATGGGGGCAGAAATGGCTGACCTGAGGTCTGATGGGGGCAGAAATGGCTGACCTGACGTCTGATGGGGCAGAAATGGCTGTCCTGAGGTCTGATGGGGGCAGAAATGGCTGACCTGAGGTCTGATGGGGGCAGAAATGGCTGACCTGAGGTCTGATGGGGGCAGAAATGGCTGACCTGACGTCTGATGGGGGCAGAAATGGCTGACCTGAGGTCTGATGGGGCCACAATGAGCTGATCTGAGGTCTGATGGGGGCAGAAATGGCTGACCTGAGGTCTGATGGGGCACAAGACGCTGATCTGAGGTCTGATGGGGCACATTAAGCTGACCTGAGGTCTGATGGGGCACATTAAGCTGACCTGAGGTCTGATGGGGGTAGTGCCAGGCTGCAGCTGCTGGTTGTATCTGGCTGGTGAAGGAAAAAAGGGGGGGACCCTACGCCATTTTTTTTTTATTATTTAATTATTTTTGTAAAAAAAATAGCGTGGGGTCCCCCCCTTTTTTCCTTCGCCAGCCAGATACAACCAGCAGCAGCAGCCTGGCACTACCAGGGTGGGAAGGGACACGGTTATTGGCCCTTCCCAGCCTAATGGTACCAGCCTGCAGCCGCCCCAGAGCCAGACCCTCAATTTAGAAGGTCCGGTCCTGCGGGTACCCGGCTCTTCCCGGCACCCCTGGTGGCGGTGGGTGCCGAGGTAATAGATGTTGGGGTTAGTGCTGGCCTGCCATACCGGCAAGCACTAAGCCCAGTATTAGTAATCAAGGCCGTCTGTAGATAGCCGTAAATACTAAAACTGTAGTATTGTAAAAATAAAAATACACACACACAAGTATAAAACATTTTATTGAAATAAACACTCCCCCAGACCCCCGTTTTGACCATTTTATTAAAAAAAAAAAAAAAAAGCTGGTCCGATGTAGTCCACCGAATCCGACGTAGTCCTCTGCATTCACGACCCTGAAAAATAGAAAACAAACAAACAAACACAGACCACTTACCTCTTCCTGCACTGGGATAATACACACAGCGATGTCACTGTACAGGGATAATACACACAGTGATGGCACTGTACAGGGATAATAAACACAGTGATGTCACCATACAGGGATAATAAACACAGTGATGTCACAGTACAGGGATAATAAACACAGTGATGTCAAAGTCCAGGGATAATAAACACAGCGATGTCACAGTACAGAGATAATAAACACAGCGATATCACTGTAAAGAGATAATAAACACAGTGATGTCACAGTACAGGGATAATAAACACAGTGATGTCACAGTACAGGGATAATAAACACAGTGATGTCACAGTACAGGGATAAAGTGAGTATAACTTTATTATTTTTACACCTCCCATAGTCCTTTGTAAATGTTTTTCTTCTGCCTGGACAACCCCTTTAATTTGTAAACCAGTAACCTGAAATACCTCAGTCCTCTCTTCCATATCCCTCAATTAATTGCACTGTTTTAATTATAAGATGCTGACAAGCAAAATATTCAATAAAGCACATAGTTTGTTACATTGTTATACATAATTTCGAAATATTATGCTGATACGTTCATGCATAACATCGGCAAAGTTTGTATGTGGGCTGGTGGAATTTGTGTGGCAGGGCTGCTTTTTAGTCCCAGTCCGGCCCTGCCCTCCAGTGTGCGCTGCGGTGTATAAGCGCGTCCATTATGATGTCCCCTAGCCTGCACATACCCCACCATACAGCCGAGAGAAGCCGGTCTGTGCAGCCACGCCATCCTGTGTCCCTGTAGCGAACGGAGCGTTCCTGTGGCCCGCCCTTCTCTCCTTCTCTGCCTCTCAGATCTCGCGCGGGGAGCAGCACAGGTGCGCATGTGCGAGATCCATGTGAGAGGCAGAGATCTCGCCTGCGCTGGGTCCTGCCGCCGGCTTTGCTACCTGCATGTCATACGCATTTTAAATAAAATTACCATATTGAAATCAAATCTGACTTTTTTTTTGGAGGAGGGGTAGTCTTATACGATGAGTATATTCCAAATTCTATATTTTTAGGGCAAAAGTTGTGGGTCGTCTTATACGCCGGGTCGTCTTACATCGATTGGCCAAATATAGGAAGGAAACAAATTGCTTCTATTCTCAAGAGTAGTAGACCTATTCCGTTTGTTTAATAAAGACTTTTTCAAATACCTAAGATTGAGATCCTTTTTAGACTCTCTTCCTATGGACCAGACTCCTATAAGGTCTCCTTTTGAGCTTCACTTGTTTGGGAGGAATAAAGGTTTATCTAAGATCTAGAAACTACCAGTAGACACTTGCATTACCGAAGACATTTCTGATCTAGAGAAATGGTTAACTGATTTGAATATACCACAGGACTCAGTGTCTTGGCAACAAATCTTCTTAGCCCCTCTATGATACTCATTACTCCTGGAATCAACCAGAAAAGTGCTTTACAGATGGTACATGACCCCTGACCGTTTGTCCTTGATATACCCGGAGGTCCCCGCAATATGCTGGAGATGTGATCAATCTGTTGGTACTATTTGTTGTTAACGATTGTTTTCAATATACACATTCCTTATATGCCAGCTTTCTGTCTGCTCCTTATTGGGCTTGACAATTCCCAGAAGAATACTCGTCCTGTTATACAGGGTGGGCCATTTATATAGATACACCTAAATAAAATGGGAATGGTTGGTGATATTAACTTCCTGTTCATGGCACATTAGTATATGGGAGGGGGAAAACTTTTCAAGATGGGTGGTGAACATGGCGGCCATTTTGAAGTCAGCCATTTTGGATCCAACTTTAGTTTTTTTAATGGGAAGAGGGTCATGTGACACATCAAACTTATTGGGAATTTCACAAGAAAAACAATGGTGTGCTTGGTTTTAAGATTACTTTATTATTTCATGAGTTATTTACAAGCTTCTCCTTGTTTACAGCCATTGACATGTCGCAGAGGTTAACACGTGAGGAGCGGATAGAAATTGTGTTGATGTCTGGTAAACGCAGTACGCCGATCATTGCAGCAGTTTTAAATGCAAGAAACCCTACAAGACCACCCATCTCCCATGCTACAGTTAGCAAACTGCTTGCCAAGTTTCGTGAAACTGGTTCAGTGTTGGATTTGCCAAAATGTGGACGCATGAAAACTGTCACTAATGAAGAAACATCAGTGGCTGTCCTAGCTTCATTCAGCAAGAGCCCACAGCATAGCACTCAGCGCATGTCACTGGAGAGTGGCATCAGTCAAACATCCGGCACCCTCACAAACTCCAGCTGCTGCAGCATCTCAACGAGGATGACCCAGATCGACGCACTGAATTTTCAGAATGGGCAAAACAAAAATTGGAACAGGACCATCAGTTTACACAGAACATTTTGTTCAGTGATGAGGCAAACTTTTATGTGAATGGCGAAGTTAACAAACAAAACCACCGCTATTGGTCTGACACTAACCCACTTTGGATAGATCTCTCCAAGACTGCTGGAACACAAAAATTGATGGCATGGTGTATTATGTGGGGTACAAAGATAGTGGGGCCATTCTTCATCAATGGAAACCTCAAGGCCACTGGATATGTGAAATTGCTACATGATGATGTGTTTCCCTCTTTATGCACTGAAGCTGGCACGTTCCCTGAGTTTTTCCAGCAAGATGGTGCACGACCACATTATGGGTGTCAGGTCTGAGCTTTCCTAGATGAACAGTTTCCTGGAAAGTGGATTGGTTGTCGTGGGCCATTTGAATGGCCCCCAAGGTCTCCCGATCTGACCCCCTTAGACTTTTATCTTTGGGGTCATCTGAAGGCAATTGTCTATGCTGTGAAGATACGAGATGTGCAGCACCTGAAACGACGGATACTGGAAGCCTGTGCTTGCATTTCTTCTGCGGTGTTGCTATCAGTGTGTGAAGAGTGGGAGAAAAGGGTTGCATTGACAATCCAACACAATGGGCAGCACTTTGAACACATTTTATAAGTGGTCAGAAACTTGTAAATAACTTATGAAAGAATAAAGTTACGTTAAAACCAAGCAAATAAGTTTGCTGTGTCACATGACCATCTTCCCATTGAAAAAACTAAAGTTGGATCCAAAATGGCTGACTTCAAAATGGCCGCCATGGTCACCACCCATCTTGAAAAGTTTTCCCCCTCCCATATACTAATGTGCTACAAACAGGAAGTTAATATCACCAACCATTCCCATTTTATTTAGGTGTATCCATATAAATGGCCCACCCTGTATTTCATGTCTTAACTGCTTCTAAAATACTTATAGCTAAGCATTGGAGATCCAATGGATATCATGATGTAATGTTATGTCTACCTTTACTGTTGATTCAATAAAAAAAAAAAAAAAATTGAAAATGTGAAATAAATAGCAGTTTGAAACAGCAATTTTTGCAGTGTATTTACTTGATATATAACTACTTCCATTCACCCTTGCTTCTGAACTGGAAGTGCTGTCTGATACAACCAGTTTTTGGGTGTATTTAGTTGAAATATAAGTAAATCCATTCCTCCTTTATTCTGGGGTGAAGTTGCATTCTGATACAAACCGTTTTGGGGTGTATTTAGCTTATATAAGTACTTGCGGTCTCACAGGCTGCCGTTCGCCGAAGCAGAATACTTCTCTACACACGTTTAGAGTGGTCAAATTCTTTTACACTTAATTTAATGGCTCAATCAGTAGTTGCGGAGTTGGTGGGAAATAGCGGCCTGATACTACACCCTTCAGGGTGAATTCACACTTCAGTTATTTGAACAGTTATTACTATCATTTTTTGTGAGCCAAAACCAGTAGTGAAGCCTACTCAGAGATAAAGTATAATGGAAAGATCTACACTTGTGTTTTTGACCCAAACCTGGTTTGATACTGCACATTTTAAGGTGTTCAAATTCTTTTACATTTAATTCTGTGCGTCAATCTGTAGTTGCAGAGTTGTTGCGAAATTGTGGTCTTATACTATTGCTCTTTTACCCTTGCAGTTAATGTTACAGTACAGTATGTCTGACAGATAGGTGAGGAGGAGAGAACCTCTGGTTCCTCCGATAGGTGGGCAAGTAGCGACAATATTAGTCGCGTGGGAGCTGGTGTAGTGAGTGGTCAGGCACATGGCCCTGACACTGGTGAGAGGGACATCAGTAACATGCAGACAGTGGCAGATGATGATGTGGCCAATCTCATGTGGGAGCTTGGTGAACAGGGGGCTTTATCATAATCAGGAGAAGAGGGTCGCAGCTTGCGCGTGAGACAGCAGCTGAGCCAGAAGGGCGGTAGCGTGACCGTGATTCATCAGCCACACGTGCTCAGGGCAGACCACCTACTATGCAGTAGCCTACCTGTCCGGAAAGAAGTAGGGATGCACAGGTTCACAGAGGCAGCGGTAGCAGGCAGTCAGCACGGAGTGGTGGGGAAAAATGCCCTGCATACCTACTCCGGTGTGGGAATTTTTCATCAAGCTGCTGGAGAACACCCAGCATGGCCCACTCTGTGACTGGGCCACTGTGTTGATGACTCATGCGATTCCTCATACAATTCCCACCCTCACCACCCTGTGACTGGGCCACTGTGTTGGTGGCTCATGTGATTCCTCTTTGTCATGAACCAGTGGGTGTGAACCCACTGTGCCATGTGTCCTACTTCCTCTAAGGGCATTGTCTAAGTAAACCCCTCGTTCTTCACAGTACCCCTGATGGTGGGGTATACGCTTTCCCGAGGCGAAAACCAGGTGGCTACCTCTGGAGCAGGATTGGCATATGAGGCAGCTGAACCAGAAGGTACCTGAGAAAGGTACCAAAGGTACAGATGTAGTCAGCAGGTCGAGTCATAACCAAGAGCAACAGTGTAGGACCGAAGGATGAGGCAGAAGTGAAGTCAAACAAGCAATAGGTCAGGGCTAGGGATGAGCGAACCCATGGAAGTTCGGGTTGGCTGGGTTCGGCCGAACTTCAAGGTCAAAGTTTGGGTTCGGTACCCGAACTTCACCCCAAACCTGGACCCTATTGAAGTCATTGGGGACCCGAACTTCACTTTATTATTTTCCATTATAACATGGTTATAACAGAAAATAATAGTATTCCTAAGACAGAATGCTACATAAAATGGCCACTCAGGAGTTAAAAAAAACCTCACCTCATCAACTTGATCGCGCAGCCGGTATCTTATTCTTTACTAGGGAGGCTTGACCAGGAGCGACTCGGGAAGCCAGGTAAGTAGAATCAATGTGAGGGGCCCTGGCATATGGGGGGCATTTCCAGCCTCGGATAACCCCTTTAACAGCCCAATTAAGTATTGTATTTCTGGGTCACTGGTGCAAAGGAGTAGTATTACACCAACCAAAAATGACTACAGGTCACCCATAGACTTATTTAAAAAAATAAAAGCCTAACACTGTCCCTCATTGCCGCAGCATCCTGTCCCTGCACTAATCAGAGCAGAATGGCGGTGCAGCACGTGATCCGGCATTTGTGCATGCAGGGTTACATGGTACGCCACCCAATCACAGTCATACCAATACTAGGCATGACTGTGATGGCTTCCAAGTGCTCACAGCTTAAACGCTGTTTATTGGCTGCACTGCAGCCTTTCAACAAGCTTTATTTGAACTCTGAACAACGAACATGGAATTTCGCGCCAACATCCGGGTTCAGGTACCCGGACACAATAATGTTTGGTACAAACCTGAACAGTGCAGTCCGGGTTCGCTCATCCCTAACCCTTATCTCTAAACTACTAAGAGGTCATAAGCACATATTTAAGCCACATTCTTATCAGTAAGAGAAGGATTGAGGTTTGATGAGTGTTTATAATGTCAGAAGTCTGCTCCTCAGATGATAGAAAAGAGAAAAAATCCACAGGCAGCTAGTAGAGCATGTATGCTCTGTACACAAATAAAGATTTCATATTGTTAATAAAGACCAATTGATAAAATGATTATTAGCTTGAAATAAGTACAATGCAATAATAAAAAAAATTGCCCCCAAAGGTGTACATAGCCTTTAAGAATGTGGGAATTGAGACCACTTGGCTGTTATAAATTCAGTGATTGTAAGTCCTGTGCTTATATAAGGGTCTCCAAGTCCTTCAGATGCTCAGTCAGCAAAACATATTTTCTTAGGGATCTCTGTTCACCTAACCCAATAGGTTTAAATGAAGCAACGTCATGTGCCTATTACCGCTAATCAACACTCTTACACGTCTGCGTCTCACCTTCTTCACATAATTTATCACTAACCGTGTCTAGACAAAAACCTCCTACTTTCATAATCTCGAATTAAATACTGTATGGGTATGAAAAATATTCATACCTTTTGAAATTTTCCATATTTTTTCATTTTATATCCACAAACTGAAGTGTATTTTATTAAGATTTTATGTGATAGATCACCACAAAGGAGCAAATATGTGTGAAGTGAAAAGAAAATGATACATGGTTTTTAAAATTATTCAGAAATAAAAATCGGAAAAGTGTGGCATGAATGTGTATGTTGCCTCTTTTACTCTGATATCCCTAATTAAAATGTGTGACCAATTGCCTGTAGAAGTCACCTAATTAGTACATAGAGTCCTCCTGTGTGTAATTTAATCTCAGTATAACTACAGCTGATATGTGAAAGTATCAGAGGTTTGTTTTTAGGGCATTAGTGATTAAATAGCATCATGAAAACCAAGGAACACACCAAGAAAAGTTTAAAGCAGGGTTAGGTTATAAAAAATATATCCCAAGCTCTAAACATCCCATGAAGCACTGTTCATTCCATCATCTGAAAATGTAAGGAGTATGGCACAACTGCACACCTACCAAGACATGGACATCCACCTAAACTAACAGCCCAGGTAAGGAGAGCACTACTTGGAGAAGCAGCCAAAAGACCCAAGGTATATAAGTATGTAAAAGTATGTATTATCTGTTGCATAAGTATAGCGCCCTGGAGCAGGGTAGAGATAAGCAAATCATTCAAAATTTTATTCGCCGAACATTCGTCGAACTTTTCATAAGATTCGTATATTCTACGAATCTGCGTTCAAATCATACGTTATTATGTGGCGTTTTGCGAACATTCGCGCACTAGTTACGAATGTTCAGTTTTCAAAGGTACCCAACTTCTTTGAACACGTACAAATTGCATACGAAAATGACGGGCTTTGCTGGAGAGGACTGGTGGAGCAGGAGGAACGCTCTGAGCCTGACCCCTGGCTACATATGGATACTGTATCAGCAGATGACAGCAGATCATCCGGCTGAGACTGAGATGAGCGTGCCATCCACTCCACTACCTCATCCACTTTCTCCTCCACTACAATTTTGCACCTTGGTGGGTGAGCCCAGTGGAACACCGGCCAAGTATTGCGAATACTACAAGTAGAAGCTCCGGCTACAGGTCCTTTGGTAGTGCTGCCCTGTGCCACCTTCTCCTTTTTTTTTTAGAGCTCGAGGTCTGGCTGGAACTGGACCCCTTTTGCTTATCCATTCCAGACATTTTTCACTTGACTCTGTGGCCCTGCAGCTGGTCTTTGTCTTTGTCCCTGTCTCTCTCCCTATTTCTCTCCTTGTCTCTCTCTCCTTGCCTGATTAATTATTAGCCCTGCACTTGCCCTGCAGTATCCCTGATGTGTAATATGGATTCCCTGAACAATTATACTCCAATTTCAACAACACAGGTCTCAGTCTTTAGGAACTTCACACACAGTGCTTCTGCTTGTCTCAGCAGTCGCAGCAGAAGTGATGCGTCACTGGCTTACCGAGCCTGAGTCAATCGTAGCAAGCCCTGCCCACTAGGTCAGGTGACCGCTTTCTTCCCGGGCTTTTGCACACAAATAATGAACTAACAGTAAAAGTAATTGAATTCGTACGCAACAGCGTATATAGTAACTTATAGGTAGCATTAGCTTCCAATTTATCGGACAAGTACGTAGCAAATGCGTAGAAAGCCTTAGGAACATTTTCGAATCTTAACGGAGCGAATCTCCAAATATTCGGATTCACTTCGCAGCTGAAAATTTCCAAGATTCGATATGAATCAACGAATCGGCAAATAGATTCGCTCATCTCTAGAGCAGAGGTACTGTGAAGTCTGGACATTTGTGGACCTTTGCCTCTATGCAAAGTTATACATTTCTTACTTTATTTCACTTGAAAATGTTAACTTGCACTGTTTAATACAGTTTAACTGCATTTTATATGTATGTTGTGATGTGATGTTCCACATGTGGAATTATATACTTAACAAAAAAGTGTGAAACAACTGAAAATGTGTCTTATATTCTAGGTTCTTCAAAGTAGCCACCTTTTGCTTTGATTAGTCACCTGAAATGGTATTCCAACAGTCTTGAAGGAGTTCCCAGAGATGCTTAGCACTTGTTGGCCCTTTTGCCTTCACTCTGCGGTCCAGCTCACCCCAAACTATCTCGATTGGGTTCAGGTCTGGTGACTGTGGAGGCCAGGTCATCTGGCATAGCACCCCATCACTCTCCTTCTTGGTCAAATAGCCCTTACACAGCCTGGAGGTGTGTTTGGGGTCATTGTCCTGTTGATAAATAAATGATGGTCCAACTAAACGCAAACCGGATGGAATAGCATGCCGCTGCAAGATGCTGTGGTAGCCATGCTGGTTCAGTATGCCTTCAATCTTGAATAAATCCCCAACAGTGTCACCAGCAAAGCACCCCCACACCATCACACCTCCTCCTCCATGCTTCACGGTGAAAACCAGGCATGTAGGGTCCATCCGTTCACCTTTTCTGCGTCGCACAAAGATACGGTGGTTGGAACCAAAGATCTCAAATTTGGACTCATCAGACCGAAACACAGATTTCCACTGGTCTAATGTCCATTCCTTGTGTTCTTTAGCCCAAACAAGTCTCTTCTGCTTGTTGCCTGTCCTTAGCAGTGGTTTCCTAGCAACTATTTTACCATGAAGGCCTGCTGCACACAGTCTCCTCTTAACAGTTGTTGTAGAGATGTGTCTGCTGGTAGAACTCTGTGTGACATTGACCTGGTCTCTTATCTGAGCTGCTGTTAACCTGCGATTTCTGAGGCTGGTGACTCGGATTAACTTATCCTCCGCAGCAGAGGTGACTCTTGGTCTTCCTTTCCTGGGGTGGTCCTCATGTGAGCCAGTTTCTTTGTAGCGCTTGATGGTTTTTGCGACTGCACTTGGGGACACTTTCAAAGTTTTCCCAATTTTTCGGACTGACTGACCTTCATTTGTTTACTTAGCTGCTTTTTTCTTGCCATAATACAAATTCTAACAGTCTATTCAGTATGACTATCAGCTGTGTATCCACCTGACTTCTGCCCAACACAACTCATGGTCCCAACCCCATTTATAAGGCAAGAAATCCCACTTATTAAACCTGACAGGGCACACCTGTGAAGTGAAAACCATTTTAGGTGACTACCTCTTGAAGCTTATCAAGAGAATGCCAAGAGTGTGCAAAGCAGTAATCAAAGCAAAAGGTGGCTACTTTGAAGAACCTAGAATATAAGACATATTTTCAGTTGTTTCACACTTTTTTGTTAAGTATATAATTCCACATGTGTTAATTCATAGTCTTGATGCCTTCAGTGTGAATCTACAATTTTCATAGTCATGAAAATACAGAAAACTCTTTGAATGAGAAGGTGTGTCCAAACTTTTGGTCTGTACTGTATATATATATATATATATATATATATATATATATATCTCCTGTTCATTTGCACTGTATTTGTGAGGCTCCGTGGAAAGGGTTAATGAGTACTTAGAGACTTTTGGGACTTTGAATGAGAACTGGTAATTTTTCACAGCCATTATAGGGTTCAAAGATGAGCATGTTTTGGAGGGGAAAAAAACAGACGTTAATAAGCACACTGGTTAACTGCAGACCCTAACTCTCTGTACTTATTTCCCATTGAGGTGCACCACACCTTACTATACTTTCCAGAGAGCAGCAACACGTGGTGACACCTTGCATAGCGATGGGGCGACCTCAAACCTGGCCACTGCATAAGTATGCAAAAGTAGGTATATTGTAATTTATTTTGCTCCAACATGCTTAACTGGATGGACAAATGTCTTTTTTCAGCCTTATAAACTGTTACTAATATATTTTGGTGATTACTAAATAAAGTGGACTTTTGGGGTTATCCCAGCAGTCGAACCCACAAATTTTGCTTATGGAAAACCAGCACCTTACCAATGTACTACAGGCTACACAGCTTTTGTGACAAATTATTTCTCAAACTAAAACTTTCATTAGTAGTCATGTACAATGCCCTATATACCATCAATCATTCTCAGTATGCTCTGTAGCATATCTGTTAAGGCAGCAGTTTGCTGAGCAAAACTTGTGAGTTCAAGCAGCAAAAGACTGATTTATTTAGTTCTGGAGCAAAATATATATATATATATATATATATATATATATATATATATATATATATATATATATATATTTTCAGTAATCACAAAATGTAAATAAATATATATATATATATATATATATATATATATACACTAGCAGAAGGACCCGGCTTCTCCCGGGTATATTTCATCTATTTCATTTAATGTTTGTGTGTCATTAAAAAATATCGAGAGTGACCTCTACAGTGCCCCCCCCTTTAACTTTGACCTCCACAGCAGCTAAGTTGGCCACTGTCTTTACCCCAGAAAGCTGGACCTCACCCGCCATGCCCCAAAATGTGAAACCACGCTCCCGGTCCCCATGAAGCCACACCCCTAAACATGAGGCCACACCCCTGGCTCTGTGAAGACACAGAGGAGAAGCTGTCTGAGCATGAGCTACTGAAAGGATGGACATTCATGTGCCCGTCCAGGCACTGCGCCGGACGGAGGACAGGGAGCCAGAAAACCGAACTGTTCAGCCTAAAACAGGATGTCTGGCCACCCTAAAACAACCTGCCCCTAGGGTGGCCAGAGGTCCAGTTTTAGGCTGGACAGTCTGGCTTTCAGACTCCCTGTCCTCTGTCATGCGCAGGGGCTGGAAGAACACAGGGATGTCTTTTTGAACAGCTTACTCTCAGACAGCTGCACTGTGCAGTCTGAGCATGAGCTGCAGGGATAAACTCACCCTCCCTCCCACCCCTGCAGCTGCACAAGTTGATTTTTACCTTCATTTGGCTGTGAAGTGGAAGGGGGCGTGGCCTGACCGAGTCAGGGGAGTGGTTTAGCAGGGCCTGTGGGTGGGGATTTTATGTCTTTCTTTTGAGGGTGACCTCAGTTACAAGTAATTTTATTTATGAGGAAACACAGTGGGTAGCAGTGGCAGAAAACATCTTTTATTACTACTGAATGGTAAATATGTGAAATTTACATTACTGTCACGCTCTGGTGTGGAGGGTATAGCCATACCAAGCGTAAGAGGGAAGGGAAAGGGACAAAACAAGGGAAAATGACACTTATCTTAATGCAGATATTGCAGCAACCGGATCTCAGCCGAGATCCACACCACACACAACAAAGTCAGCAGAAAGTATAAACCGCAAGGGATACTGGGAGAGGAAGGGATAAATAGGGGAAAGACAATCACCACACCCACAACAGCTGAGGGGTGTGGTAAACAGCAACCAAACCAAGAGGAAAACATGTCAAATTATGTCCCTTTTGAAAGTCTAACCGAACGCCTGCAACCTGATGCAGCCATGTTCGTGACATTACCCCTTTTACGGGTGACCTCCGGGCACCCGGGCCCAACTTTATCCGGAAGGCTTTCACCAAACACTTTCAGATGCTGGTACCCATGTCCTCTCCTCAGGTCCATAACCCTTCCAGTGAACAAGATATTGAAGAGTCCCACTGAGAACTCGAGAATCAATGATCTTGACAATCTGGAATTCCAAATTACCATCCACCAAGACAGGCGCGGGTGGCAAGGGAGATGGCTCCAGAGTTTCAACATATCTCTTCAACAAAGATCTGTGAAACACATTATGGATTTTCAGAGCCTGAGGAAGTTCAAGACAAAATGCTACAGGATTAATAATGGCCATGATCTTATATGGGCCAATAAATCTTGGACCCATCTTCCAAGAAGAAACTTTCAACTTAACGTTCCTAGTTGACAGCCATACCAAATCGCCCACACTTAGGTCCGGACCTTTCATACGTTTCCTGTCAGCCACACGTTTGTACTTGTTACCCATATTTATCAAGTTATTTTGAATTTTCCGTTATATAGATGACAATGATGACCAAAAACGTTCTTCCTCAGTAATACCAGAAGTATCAGAACCAGAAAATGTGCCAAACTGCAGGTGAAAACCATAAGCACCAAAAAATGGTGACTTACCAGTGGAGTTCTGTCTGCGATTATTTATGGCAAACTGTGCCAGAGACAAAAACGAGGACCACTCCTCCTGGTTCTCAGAGACAAAACATCTCAAGTAAGTCTCCAGACTCTGATTGGTACGCTCAGTTTGTCCATTCATCTGGGGATGAAAGGCAGAGGAAAAAGACAGTTGTACCCCAAGCCGAGTACGGAATGCCTTCCAGAATCTGGACACAAACTGAGTCCCACGATCAGAGACCACATCAGTGGGAATGCCATGAAGTTTTACAATGTTGTCAACAAACACTTTTGCAAGAGTTTTAGCATTGGGGAGTCAGGGTAATGCAATAAAGTGCGTCATTTTACTAAACCGATCTACAACCACCAGAATCACTGTCTTACCAGACGAATCAGGCAGATCAGTGATGAAGTCCATGGATAAGTGAGTCCATGGTCTGGACGGGATGGGTAATGGAAGTAGGGGTCCAGAAGGTCGAGTACTGTATGTGTCACACTACAGGCCGACACATAGTCCTCAACACACTTATGCATCCCCGGCCACCAGAATCTACGAGAGATGAGGTCAACAGTGGATTTACTCCCAGGGTGTCCCGCAAGCACAGAAGAATAATGTTCCTCAAACACCTTATGACACAAATCAGAAGGAACAAACAACTTCCCAGGGGGGCAAGACTCCGGTGCATCTCCCTGGGCCTCAAACACCTTAGCCTCAAGATCACGGTAAAGAACAGATATCACCACTCCTTCGGACAGTATAGAACTCGGATCCTCAAAATCACCACCTCCAGGAAAACTACGTGACAAGGCATCCGCCTTCACATTCTTAATCCCAGGACGATATGTGACAATGAAATTGAATCTGGTGAAGAACAAAGACAATCTGGCCTTCCTCGGAATAAGTTGTTTAGCCAACTCCAGGTAAGCCAGATTTTTGTGATCAGTGAATACAGTAAATAGGGTGAATAGCCCCTTCCAACCAATGACGCCATTCCTCAAAAGCCAACTTAATGGCCAGTAACTCTCTGTTACCCACATCATAATTTCTCTCTGCAACAGAGTTTTTTCGAGAAAAAAAAAAAGCACATGGGCGCCATTTACCAGAAGACGGGCCCTGTGATAAAACTGCTCCTACCCCCACCTCGGATGCATCAACCTCCACAATGAAAGGTTGTGACACATCTGTCTACACCAATATAGGGGCAGAAGAGAAGCACTCCTTTACAGCGGAGAAGGCTTGCAACGCTACATCAGACCACACTGAGACATCCATCCCTTTCTTAGTCATGTCAGTTAAGGGTTTCACTATTGTCGAATAGTTCTTGATAAATTTTCGGTAATAGTTGGTGAACCCCAAAAATCGCATAAGAGCCTTCAGATTTTCAGGTCGGTCCCAGTCCAGAACAGCACGGACTTTCTCTGGATCCATACGAAAACCTGAAGATGAAAGCAGGTATCCTAAGAATTGCACCTCATGTACAGCAAAAACACATTTCTCTACTTTTGCATACAACTTGTTATCTCTTAAGGTCTGCAACATCTGTCTAACGTAATCTTGATGTGTCACCATATCTGGAGAATAGATTAGTATGTCATCCAAATACACGACTACAAACCTCCCCACCAGGTGATGAAAAATGTCATTAACAAAATGCTGAAAGACAGCAGGAGCATTGGTCAACCCAAAAGGCATGACCAGGTTCTCAAAGTGGCCCTCCGGAGTATTAAAAGCCGTCTTCCATTCATCCCCTTCCTTGATCCTGACCAGATTATATGCCCCCCTTAAGTCCAACTTGGAGAACACCTTGGCATCCACAATCTGGTTAAACAAGTCAGGAATCAAAGGAAGGGGGTACGGATCACGGATAGTAATCCTATTGAGTTCATGGAAATCCAGACATGGCCTAAGAGTTCCGTCCTTTTTCTTTACAAAGAAAAACCCAGCTGCCACAGGAGATTTGGAAGGTCTAATATGACCTTTAGCCAAACTCTCAGCAATATATTCCATGGCCGTTCTCTCAGGTCCAGAAAGGTTATACAGCCTAGATTTGGGCAATTTTTCTCCAGGGATAAGATTGATAGGACAATCGTATTTCCGGTGAGGGGGTAAATCCTGACATTCACCTTCAGAAAATACATCAGAGAAATCCGATATAAAAGAGGGAAGTGTTTTAGTAGTTAAAGCAGAAAAAGAGGTATTAAGACAATTGTCAACACAATAATCACTCCAATCCACAATTTGTCTAGTATGCCAGTCAATGGTCGGATTATGTTTGCTTAACCACGGTAAACCCAGAACCATAGGAGCAGGAAGACCTTCCAACACAAAACATGAAATAAG
>ONZH01000595.1:0-16055 GCA_900303285.1 Rhinella marina | reverse complement strand
GCAGCAGAGTTGAGGATAGATTGGAGGGGGGCTAGGGTGGTAGATGGAGGCCACAGAGGAGGAATGTTTGCCAGTAGTCTAGGCGGGAGATGATGAGGGCATGTATTAGTACTTTGGCAGACTCATAGTTGAGGAACGCACGGATACGGGAGATATTTTTGAGTTGGAGGCGGCAGGTGGTGGCAAGGGCTTGGATGTGTGGTATGAAGGAGAGTGCAGAATCCAAGGTCACTCCAAGGCAGCGGACCTGTTTAACGGGGGAGAGTGTGCAGTCGTTGATGGTGATAGATAGGTCATGCTGAAGTTGGTGATGCAGCTATATTGCTGACATGATGAGGAGGCAGTAGAGGAGGAACAGGAGGAGAAAATGGAGTAGGAGGAGGAGGCAACCAGAGGCACAGAGAAACGTCCAGCAATCCTCGGTGGCAGTAGGATGTGCACCTAACTGCTTTCCGTGGACCTTGCCACTGATGGCGTTGTGCAGTGCACACTTGATTTTTTTCCATCCGCCTGGAAAGAAGTGGTGGCTGGAAAACAGGTACCATGGAACAGCCGTTTTATAAATTTGCTTTTTTTTGTGGTAGAAGGTTTAGAACAATTTTTTGCATTTTCAAAAAAAATTTCAAAACTGTGGGAAGATTTATCAAACTGGTGTAACGTAGAACTGGCTTAGTTGCCCATAGCAACCAAACAGATTCCGCCTTTAATTTTTTACAGCTCCATTGAAAAATGAAAGGTGGAATCTGATTGGTTGCTATGGGCAACTAAGCCAGTTCTACTTTACACCAGTTTGATAAATCTCCCCCTGTGTTTATGAGGATTAATTCAGTTCTGAAGTGACTTTACGTGGCTTATATAATAGAAACCACCCAATAATGAACACATTTTAGAAATTAAGCCCCTTAAACTAATCAAAACTGATTTTTACAATCTTTGTTAACCCTTTAGGTGTTCCACAGGAATTAAAGCAAATGAAGGTGAAAGTTAAAAATTTTGTGTTTTTTTTTTTGGGCACATTTTCCATTTAAAGGGTTTCTGTCACCAGTTTTAGGCATATAAAACAGGATGACATTTGCAATGTGCAAATGTCACCTGATGCCCAAACTGGTAATCATTTTTTTACTGGTGTCCCCGTTTTTGTAATAAATCAACTTTTGTCATATGCAAATTAATCTTACTAGCTGCAAGGGGCGGTAACCCTGCACTTAGTAGCGCCATTTCCCTACCTTATTCACGCCCCCTTTCTTGTGATGGACAGGGCCAGGCAGCTCGGTCTATCTGCTCCTGGCCCTGTCCGTGCTGGAAATCCCGCGCCTGCGCCGTGCGGACTTCATTCGGCGCAGGCGCAGTGAGTGCCGATGGCTGCCCGGGCTCCCAGCTTCCTCACTGCGCCTGCGCCGATTGACGTCGGCAGCCATCGGCACTCACTGCGCCTGTGCCGAATGAAGTCCGCACGGCGCAGGCGCGGGATTTCCAGCACGGACAGGGCCAGGAGCAGATAGACCGAGCTGCCTGGCCCTGTCCATCACAAGAAAGGGGGCGTGAATAAAGGTAGGGAAACGGCGCTACTAGGTGCAGGGTTACCGCCCCTTGCACCTAGTAAGATTAATTTGCATATGACAAAAGTTGATTTATTACAAAAACGGGGACACCAGTAAAAAAATAATTACCAGTTTGGGCATCAGGTGACATTTGCACATTGCAAATGTCATCCTGTTTTATATGCCCCAAAACTGGTGACAGAAACCCTTTAAATACATTTTCCTGTAGCACAGCAATTATTAAAGGGGTTGTCCAGGCTTTTTAATATTGATGACCTATCCTCAGGATAGGCCATCAATATCAGATCGGCGGGGGGTCCGACACCCGGCACCCCCACCGATCAGCTGTACGGGAGACGGTGCGCTCTATGCGCACGTGCCGTCTCCCTTCTCTCTTCCTGCCCACTGCTGAAGTCCCATAGACGTACCGCAATGGGCAGGAAGAGAGAAGGGAGACGGCACGTGTGCATAGCTCGCGCTGTCTCCCCATACTGCTGATCGGCGGGGGTGCCGGATGTTGGACCCCCGCCGATCTGATATTGATGACCTATTAAAAAACCCGGACAACCTCTTTAACAACAAAACAAACCTCAATATTTATCACCCTGATGCTTCAGAAATACTCCATATGTAGTGGTAAATCTCTTCATTAACACACGGCAGATCTCAGAAGGAAAGGAGAGCAACATTATTTTTGGAGGAAAGATTTGGCTGGAATGGATTTCAGGTGCCATGTCACATTTGAAGAGACCCTGACGTACCCCTAGAAAGAAAACCCCCAAAAAACAATATCCCTCAAAGAATTGATCAAGGGGTGAAGTGAATGCTCTGACCTAACCAGCACTTTATAGAATTTAGAAGCACATTGCTATGAAAATGAAAAATTTAGTTTCAATGAAATGTTGCATTAGCCCCCATTTCTTTTTATTTTCACAAGGCGCAACAGGATATATTGCACCCAATATTTGTTATGCATTTTTTCCTGAATACGACAATACCCGATATGTCATCGTAAACTGTTGTTTGGGGCACAGAAGCGTTCAGAAAGGAGGGAGCGGTATCTGCATTTTCTAACATAGAATTTGCTGAAATTATCTTCATTTAAAGGTAATCTGTCACCCTGATTGTGGACCATTTTCTACAGTAATTCATGAGCAGTACTTCAAATAAGGAGTTCAGATCACTATTTTTTATTTTCTGACTACCTCCCATTCTTCTGCTGACAGCACTCAGAGGTGCATTGAAATACATTTCAGGACTGCTGTATATGCGCACAGTAGTCCGGACTGTGTATTTCAGTGCAGTTTTCAGTGCTGACAGTGGAGGAACAAGGCGCAGTACTAAATTAATAAATAGTGATCTGGACTCCTTTTCTGCAGTACTACACATGTATTACTGTAGATAATAGTCCAAAATTGGGGTGATAGATTACCTTTAAGGTATGACCTGCATTACATCTATATATTCTACAGAGAGACACATCTGTAGAAGATCATTTCCATATATTTGTGTATTTCCTCTCAGGGGCCGCTCCCCAGTGACTCCAGCTGTTATATAGGACACATTGTACAGGTGACATCTCTATAGTCTGTGCCTGTCACTCCAGAGACATAAAGATGTCTTCTCAGGGGCTTCTGCTGTGTGTCTTACTGATCTCTATTCATGGTGAGAGTCACTGACACAGTGTAACGTCCAGCAGCACAGAGGACATATTACAGCTAGGATAGAAATCCATTCATGTCTCCTCTTCTTTATCCTCAGGATCCTGTGGACAGATTGTACTGACCCAATCTCCAGAATATACCTCTGTGTCCCCAGGAGATACACTAGACATCTCATGTAAAGCCAGTCAAAGTGTAGGCGGCTGGTTACACTGGTACCAACAGAAATCAGGACAACCGCCAAAGCTTCTTATCTATAATGCGAATACCCGACATACAGGAGTCCCAGACCGGTTCACTGGATCTGGATCTGGATCTGATTACAAATTAACAATCACAGGAGTGACAGAAGAAGATGCAGGAGGTTATTACTGTCAGCAGGGTGCTAGCTTTCCTCTCACACAGTGATACAGAGCCGTACAAAAACCTCCTTCCACATAACAGAAAGTCATTTTTACTAAAGCTTAATATAGATATAGATGAAAATAAAACTACCGGTGCATTTAGTGGTTTGTTAGAGACTTGGTTCTGCTTGATCTCAGATGGATATAATGTATTTCACACCTGATCGATAAAAGTGAACCTGTCATCATGAAAATACAGTGTAATCTACAGGCAGGTTATAGAGCAGGAGGAGCTGAGCAGATTTATATATAGTTTGGTGAGAATAGATTTAGTAAAACTTGTATTCATACACCTCTGCAGTTTCTATGGTTAGGAGTCCAGTGGGCGGTACTACTCGGTGATTGACAACCTTCCCTGTATGCTTAGTGATGCAGAGTTGGTTGTCAATCACTGTTAGGATCTCCTACAAGACTATAAAAAGAGCAGAGGTTCATATGAATAAATTACAAGTTTTACTAAGCCGCTTTCCACAAAACTTTCCACAGGACCTTTGTTAGCCAAAATATTGTCTATGCCGACACATAGCTTGGAATTCCCAGCAGTTTTACTAGATCTTTTTCCAAATTTGCTCAGCTCCTCCTGTCTATAACCTGCTACCTGTAGATTGAACTGTATTACATGGTGAAAGTTTCCATTTAAGGCTAATTGTGATAGTGAGCTGCTGGTGATGTATGTGATAGGCTCACTGGATGATAAATATTTTGGAAGTTTAGATTTTCCCAAAAAGTTGATTTGATTTGAATTAATTAGTGATGGAGTATGCTAAAAATCAGCTATTTCCTCGCTGCAGAGAGACTGTATATTGGTGTACAACACTATGCATTGGAAAACCATGTATAGCTAGTCCGCTGTGGTAGTGAAACAGTTACTATGCGTCAGTGTGACAGTTGATAGGCGTCAGTCCAAGAATCAGTTCACACTTCACTTATTTTGTCAGTTACAGGGCCAAAGCTGACCAAATAACTCAAGTGTGAACTTATAAGTCAATGTTAACGTCAGTTATAAAGAACTGTACAGTGGCCAAAGATTCTACTTTAGTGTTAAATAGCACACCCCTTTTTACACAGTCGTCAGCTGACTCCACACAGGTGGGCGGAACCTCCTGCCGGGGAAGGAGGACAGAGGATCTCTGGCTGTGGGGGTTGGGGTAATTGAGGCTCCATTGGTGGTGACCTTTCACTGCTGTGGACACCATTTTCCATGGCAGCTGATAATTGACCTCTGTAGGGTTGTAGGAAAAGGCAGTGGTGATGGGCATGGGGAAGGTAGGGAAGTTTAATGGAATGATGACCCACAAAGAGCTCCTCACTGTTCTCGTTGTTTGCCAGGAAACTGCTCCACCAAAAACCAGAGGACTGTGCCCAGGCGCGGCTCCAGCTGCGGAAACCCTGACCGTGGATGGTCCAAGACTTGAATCACCCATTTTTTCAATGGCCTTTTTGTAGTCCCATGTTGTCCAGGCGTGGGCCACAACCTCTGGTTAGACCATGGGGTTGAATCAGGTGAAGGTTTGGACTCGTATGGACGGTGGAGAGGACACTCCTGCCGCCTCCGCTGAACTTGCCGACAAGGCGGACACCTCGGCCTATTTGTTGGGGTTCCGCTGCACTTGTGATACATAGATTTCAGCTAGGGTGGCCTATACTTCGGGCTTGTCGCCCCATACCATTTCTCCCCAGTTGGGCCTGAGCTGACTGCATCTTCAGCTGAAGTTTGAGGGATTTGTTGAGGACACCTTCAATAAACTGCTCTCTGAGGGTTTGATATTGTCCCTCAGCTTTACGGGGATCTATGTGGATAACAGCCCGCAGAGCTTCTTGCATGGACAGGGCAAAGTCTCTCAAAGTCTCCATTGACTGATGCCCCTTTCCAAAGAAGCGCATCTTAAGCTCAGAGGTGGTTCAAGATTCAAAGGTAGTACTGAGACGGTCTAGGATCTACTCATCTTTTTTTCACTGTGGCAGAGACCAGAACTTGACCTCCTGGAACGCAGCTCCCTGTAACTGGCCAATCAAGATTGCTGCTTTCTGGTCCTGAGATACTGGATATAGCTTAAATGTGGCCAACATTTTATCATGGAATTCCATGAGTAAATGTGGTTCTCCTGAATAACGTGGGAGTCAAGTAGTATGGCATAGTAAGAGGCACAATGCATGTGGCAGCTGCTGCTGATGAATCACTGTGGTCCAAGTGAGGGCTAGAGGGCTATCTTTGCTGTCAGACATGGCTTTAGATATCCGGTACCTGACTAGAGGGGTCAGTGTTATCTAACATGCAATTTAAATGCACTTTGATATGGGTAACAGCAGCAGAATTGGTTCGTGGCTCCTTTAAGAGTCACTGCAACTGCTCAATTTTGGGTAGTATGATGCTCTGACAGTGCAACGTCCGGGAACCAGGTTTCTACGGGCGACCCTTCCCATCAGGGCCCTTTAAGTGTGGTAAAATGCTCGTCCCATTGTAGGAATGCCAAAAGTTGTTTTAGGCCTAGAATGTCTCTGTAGTATGTCACAGTGTTCCTACCTTGAAAGACGGCTGGACCCCAAGCCTTGGCTCTTGTTGTTGCAGTGATATTAGGAATAGTTGAGGGTTGTAAAAAAAAATTAGATCCAGACTCCTTTATGGGTCCAACGCAGTTTTACTGAATCAACTTGCATCCAAATACTGTACTCACTTCTTATGCAAACTTAGCTTCCAACAGGTGTTAGCTGTTACTCTTTTTTGCCTGTTGAGACTGCAATATCTTGCTTTAAGGCCACCAGAGCTTATGGTGCTCTGGCTGGCAGGGGCTGTCCAGAAGAGACAAGCCCAACACAACCTTCCCCTAGCAGGGGTGCTGCTCAAAACCAGTTCTAACTGGTTCTTCTCGCTCACTGCAGGAAGTGGGAACAGTCCACCTCTCTCCAGAAAGGGGGTGTCAGAATGGAAACTTGGAAGGATCCATTCTGAACAAACTATACTATATCTCTGCTTTGTTCTGCTACCACCTGCTGGTACACCAGGCACATTACATTTCAAGTTACATGTCAGTTACATGATATTAGGTAGGCATATACACAGTACTGCAGGTACAGGAATACAATGCATAGAATTACATTTAGGGTAGCAAACAGATAGAAGCTGGATGCCAAGAGTGGTAACACCACTCTGGGGTGTTACAACAGGCAGTCTCTTGCAAGTTTTTTTTTCCCCAGCAGTACTCAATCAGACCTCTGGACAGGGAAGCTGGAACTGTATTTTCTCTTTTTCCAAGATGACCGCCGCTTCCACTCTTGTAGGGGTACGCTTTCACTACTTGTTGGTTTATTTGTCCTTCTGGGAACTTGTACTGAGCACTTTAGTTCGTTCAGCTGCAAGAATGGTTCCTCTGTGGAGGCGGTCCATTTGGTTCCCTCCCCTCTGCTGGGTGGATGTCTTCCTTTCAATGCAGGATGCCCGAATCCAAAATGACCAATTAACCCCTGTTTTGCCACAATGCTGCAACTAATGCAGGTTCACACTCTCCAGCAGTAAGTAAATGCAATAAAGTCTCTTTTTCTGAGGGTTTAGCGATTACTGTATGCCTATAGCAGCAATAAGGCGCAAAAGTACATCCTGTTTGTGAGGCCAAATAATGCAACGTGCCTCCCCCCAGGGCCCTATCGCTTCCCAGGTTTAATTGAAATGCCAAGTAGTGTGGTGCGGTCTATATGTCTCTTTATGTGTCACGGTGCTCCTATCTGGATACAGCGGGACCCCAGGCTTTGGCTCCATAGCATTAAAAAAAGGGAATAATTGAGGGATGAAGGAAAAGTAACTTGAGTCCAGACCTTACAACAACACCTATAAAAAATTGGCTCAGGTATATACTGATTGGGGTGTGTGATTATCAACCAACAACACCAATAAACAAAAAACACTCTCCACACAACACTACATGTGTATAAAACAATATTCAGCTTTATTAAATATGCATTAAAAACACATAGTTACATCATACACATGAATAGTAAAAAATGGCAATTAGTTCCGCATTCACAAGGAGGTGTGACAGAGGTAATAATAGATAAAGCAGCAAATAGCAATTTGGGAATAACTGACAACAGCTACAAGACCAATGTAGACAAATGTAAACTTATATGACACAATGTCTCCACTGTTCAAACTCAGGGTCCCAGATATAGCATTCAACCAGAAATGCTACCAAGTAATCACCCACAATGAACACAGGAGACATAGAAGCACACACAATACAGGTCCTAACCCCAAATCAATACATGGTAAATACCAACCTACACACACCTCACCCCTATCTATTACTACCTCTGTCACACATCCTCCTTGTGAATACAGAACTAATTGCCATTTTTTACTATTTATGTGTATTATGTAACTACGTGTTTTTAATGCATATTTAATAAAGCTGAATATTGTTTTATACACATGTAGTGTTGTGTGGGGAGTGTTTTTGGTGTTGTTGAGTCCAGACCTTGTTGTGAAATTCAATGGCAGCTTTACTTGAATAAACTTTCATCCAAATGATTTGCCGGCTTTGTCTTGGTTCCAGCAGGCTTTAGCATAAACTGGCAGGTCAGTTTCAGGTCTTCTCGGCTCGAACATGCAGTCTAAACTGGAATCAGAACTAGAACTGCTACCCTACCTTCTGCTAGTAAGCAGGACTGGCCCACTTCTGCCCAAAGGGGGGGGAATGGAATGGTGAGTTCCATTCTGTCTAAGGATAGTTCTGCCATATGAGCTGTCACATTACAGGTAATAAACAGTTGCATAACAAGATTAGGAATGCACAGTGTAGAGGACCTGGACAAAGATACATAAGATGACATTTATGTGTGGAGCTCTAATTACTGTCAGGGACAGTTTATGTCCTTTATGGCCCACTGGGAAATGTGGTACCTACACAGCCACACCAGCAACTTGGCCAGGCTGTGCCACTTCAGCCTCCACGTTCTTATGCCTTCGCTCCTGCGACAATGTCTGCCTCCTCATCCTCCACCGTGTCCTCAGCTTCCACTGCAGGGACAATTCACAGTGCCCCGCCAGCATACCACATGTGCAGGGCACAGCGGTGTCACGCGGTTCTACACCTCGTTTGCCTGGGCGAACGGAGTCATACAGGGGAGGAACTGCTCCTCGTCATTCATCAAGAAATCCAATCCTGTCTTTCCCCGCGACAATTCAAAATCGGGACAATGGTGACCGACATCGGGAAGAACATGTGTCTGCGCTGCGTCAAGGAGGGCTGTGCCATGCGCCCTGCATGGCGCACGTGTTCAATCTGGTTGTCAAGCGGTTCCTAAAGTCTTCTACCCATCTGCAAGAAATCCTAAAAATGGCCCGGAAACTTTGCATGCACTTCAGCCACTCCTACACCTCCAAGCACACACTCCTCGAGCTGCTGTGGCAGAACGGTGTCCCCCAACATAGGCTGATATTTGACGTTTCCACCCATTGGAATTCCACCCTCCATATGTTGGACCGACTGTACGAACAGAGAAAGGCCATAAACGATTTCATGATGATCCAAGCGGACAAGAGTACTTCCCTGTGTAACTTTGATGTCAGCCAGTGGCAGCTCATGCGTGACACCTGCCGCTTGCTCGTGCCCTTTTAGGAGGCCACTTTATTTGTCAGTCACCAGGACTACGGGATGAACAACGTCATTTCACTCATTCATATCCTGGAAAAGATGCTGTTAAATCTGGAGGGTCAGGGGACAGGAGATGTGGCGACTACATCTCATGGCCACATGAGCCCTGTGGGGGCTGAACTGCAGGAGGAGGAGGACATTGGAGCACAAAGAATGCCTAGAGAAATGGGTAGTTTCTCTACCCAGGTGACAGGAGAGGAGGAGCAGCCAGCGGAACTATGGGGCGATGAGAAAGAGGAAGCAGAGGACCCAGACACACCGTGGCAGTATGCAGTGGAGATGGAGGCAGGGGGGCCCTCCGAGTCACTTGCACAAATGGCCCGATGCGTGCTCACTTGCTTGCGTAGTGACAGCCATATTGTCACCATTCGGCAGAGGGATGACTACTGGCTCTCCACCCTATTAGACCCTCGCTACCGGTCCAAAGTGGGGGCCTTTTTTAAACCTGCCGAGAGTGAGGACAAAATGAACTACTATAGAGACATCCTATGTAGTCAGTTGGCCGCTACTTATCTGCGCCATCATCCTTCCTCTCGCAGGTCTGACCGGGGGGGCTCTCTGCGCTGATGTTCTACTGCCATGGCTGCTTGAGGGGGGGGTGGCAGTAGCAGTACCAGCTCCGTTAGCAGCAGCAGCCTGAGTCTACAGTCGCTGATGAGCAGCTTTCTTCACCTGCATAGTGAAGAAACTACTCACTAAAACAGCAGGTGGTGGCATACTTGGACAGCACGCTGCCCCCGGTCATTGAAGATCCTCTGGACTACTAGGCAGCGAAACTAGATTTGTGGCCGCAATTGGCCGAGTTTGCTCTGGAAAAGCTGTCATGCCCGGCCAGTAGTGTGGCATCAGAGCAGGTGTTTAGTGCAGCAGGGGCCATACTTACACTAAGGAGAACTCGCCTGTCCACCCAAAACGTGGAGAGACTCACCTTTGTCACGATGAATCAGGCATGGATCAGCCCGGATTTCCAACCACCAACGCTTGATGCGTTAGATTAGATCATTCATGCTGTTTTTTGACTGTTGATGCCACACATCTGATGCCAAGTGCTCCTTCTTACACCCACCATCGTCAGCGGGTAGTGTTATTGCCACCCACCTCCCCACACTGTTGTCGTGCCACTCTATAGTCTGCTGATGCGGCTACTGCCTCCATAATGTCGCCGTACCATTCTGTAGTCTGCCAGGCCACTGTGTGGCCTCATAATGCTACAGCTACTGCCACTGACTCCTATATATAGGTTCCCTTTAAGGATAATTATGAGCCTTAAAGAGGCTCTGTCACCACTTTGCAACCTATGTATTAATATACATAGGCATGTAGGTGTTGTAATCTTCTCCCCAGACATACCTTCAAATTGCAGAGCCAAGCAGCGATACTTCCAGAAAAAGAACTTTATAAATATGTAAATGAGGCTTCGGGGCATCGGGAGGCATGCTCTTTCAGTCTGAGCACTGCTTCATCAACGCCCTCCTGGCTCCAAAACCCGCCCTGCAGCCTTTATCCCCACCCCTCTTGTCTCTGATGGACAGCGCTAGACCGAGAGCTGTATGCTTGCAGTGCCGAACACTGCAAGCTTGTTCAATGTATTGCGTATGCGTTCAATGTATTGCGTACGCTCCGCTCAGCTGATCTTCTGAACGCGCCGTCACTTCCGGGTTCAGAGAAGTGATGGCGCGTACACAGTACATTGAACACGCTTGCAGTGTTCGGCACGGCAAGCGTACAGCGCATGCCCCGGCGAAGTTCAGAGACAGGAGGGGCAGGGATAAAGGCTGCAGGGTGGGTTTTGGAGCCGGGAGGGCGTTGATGAAGCAGTGCTCAGACTGAAAGAGCATGCCTCCCGTTGCTCCGAAGCCTCATTTACATATTTATAAAAGTTCTTTTTCAGGAAGAATCGCTGCTTGGCTCTGCAATTTGAAGGTATGTCTGGGGAGAGGATTACAGCACCTACATGCCTATGTATATAAATACATAGGTTGCAAAGTGGTGACAGAGCCTCTTTAAAGTGAGCTGCTAGTGATGTGACAGACTCACTGAATAATAAATACCAGAGATGAGTAAAGTTTTAAAAAATTCAATTCAGATGCGTCGCCAAATTTTCCCCAAAAATTTTGATGGAGCTGGTGCTGCTCCTTCCCCCCACCCTCTCCAGCAGTCATGGCAGTGGAGCATGGGCACAGAGGGCCTTTGTGAGGATGGGCGATGGCGCACCTAGGCATCGGCCAACTGACTGATTAGATTTCTCAATAGTAGTTGAATTTATCCTCCTTCTGAGCAGGTGGGAAAAGGCCACCATTTTGAAGCAGTAGCAATAGTCTAACATGGTGGAGAGCCAGAGCCTCTGCCAGATGGCGTAATTGGGGCATCTCAAGCATCTCAGCATGCATCTGGACATTTGCGCAAGGGACTCAGAAGGACTCCCTGCCTCCATTTCCACTGCATACATACATGTTATGTCAGGGTCATCTGCCTGGCCTTACTCATCACTCTCCAGCTCCTCATGCTGCTCTCCTGTCATGTGTGCAGATAAACCACCGATTTCTGTATATATTGCTAGTGCGTGAATGTCTTCTTTATCCTCCCCCTCCAGTTCAGCCCCCACAAGGCTCAGATGGCTGTGAGATGTAGGTGCCACTTCTCCTGTCCACTGGCCAGCCAGATTTATCACCATCTGTTCCAGGACATGAAGCAGTGGAATGACGTTGTTCATCCCATAGTCCTGGCAAATGACAAATAAAGTGGCCTCCTCAAAGGTCCTGAGCAAACGGCAGGTGCTGCCACTGGCTAACATCACAGTTACACTGGGGAGTGCTCCTGTCTGCCTGCATCATCAAGAAATTGTTCATGGCCTTCCTCTGCTCATATGGCCAGTCCAGCATTTGGATAGTGGAGTTCAAACATGGGGAAACATCACATATAAGGCAATATTGGGGAATACTCTTATGCCTTTGCCTCTGAAGGAGGGTGCATTTTGCTGAGCAAGAGTGGCTGAAGTTTCCTGGCCATTTTCAGGATGTCTTGCAGTTGGGTGGAAGACTTCAGGAACCACTTTACAAACAGACGTGCAGGCGCATACGTCAGCCCTCATTGACGCAGCACTGATACAATCTTCTTCTTCTTACAAGTAACCATGGTTCCAATCTTCAGTTGGCGAGGAGACAGCCAAGATTTGATTTCCTCTTGAGGGACATGGAGAAGTTCCTCCCAGGTGTGACTCTGTTTGCCCAGGCAAACCAGGTGGAGAACACTGCCGTGCTCTGCATAGGTGGTATGCTAGAGGAGCCCTCCGAATTTTGCCTACAGTGGAGGCTGAGGACGAGTTTGAGGATGAGCAGGCAGAGGAGGACATTGGCCAAGTTGCTGGTGTATCTGGACAGGAACCGCATTTACCCAGTGGGCCATAAAGGACATGTCCTTGACTGTATTTACAGCTCCACATGTCTGCATTGCTGTGAACTTACCGACAGGCTCAAGGACTGGCCCACCTTATGCTCAATATATGTGTACAGGGCTGGTACAGCCTTTTTTGTGAAGTAATGATGGCTTGGGACTCTCCACCTTGGGTGGGCACAAGCCATCAGTTCTCTGAATGGTGCAGAGTAGTGTTGAGCAAGCTGTTCGGCCGAGCATGCCTACGCTCGGGTCTGCTCGGTGTTCGGCTGAACACCGCGTGTGCTCAGGTGCGATGCTCGAGTATGCTAATGCATACGAATTTGTATGCTAATGTTACGCATTGTACACTAATGCGTACAAATTTGTATGCTAATGTTACGCATTGCACGCTAATGTACTTTAACGAGTGAAAGAGGAGAATTTGCCATTCTGACCTTTTCCTATGAACCCGACACCCTCCCCTCATCCGAGCAGGGGGTGCCTGGTCTTCTCCCATTGACTCTGTAGAGCACTCGAGCATCACCAAGTGTTCTACCAGAGCACCCGAGCACATGAGCACTTTGGTGCTCGATCAACACTAGTGCAGAGTCAACCACATGGAAAGAAAGGGACTGTAGTACCAGAAACTTGGCCAGTAGCACGTTCAGCTTCTGTGCCGTTGGATGAGTGCACACATACTGTTGTCTTTTTTTTCAATCTCCTCGGTGATCAATTGCAACAAAATGAGGAGTAGGAGGAGCCTCAGGACCAGTAGATGATGGGAAGGAAACACAGCTCCCTTCTGCTGAGGTGGTGGAGCCTTGACTGCAGGAGAAGGGGTTTGAGCCATTGGAAGATGCAGCGGTTGCTTCATCAGGCTGTATCACTACATTAGCTCCCCAGTTTTCCCAAGCCACTTTTTGATGACTCTGCATATTTTAATGTAGGGCCGTGGTGCCAACATTGGCACCCTGGCCATGCTTCACCTTCTGCCCACAGATTCTACACACGGCCATGCTGATGTCCTCCGGTGATTTGATGAAAAATTCACACACCTGCAACTATGACATCTTCTCCCCATCACTGCCTGCTGACTGCTTGCTGCCACTGCTAGTTGCTTCTGAAGAGGTAGACTCCTGAGTAGCAGATGATCCACCCCAGGCACGTTTGGCTCCAGACCTCACACTGCTGCCACTCTGCTGACTCACAGCCATGCTACCATCCTGCTCGCTCAGCCGCTATCTCATGATGCTGCCATCCTCATCCCCTGATGATGATGAGATGATGATGATGATGAAGCCCCCTCTTCACCTGGCTCCCACATACGATTGGCTACATCATCATCCACCACTGTCTACACGTCACTGATGTCACCCACACCAGTCTTAGGGCCGCATACCTGACTGCTTGCATCACCTGCTCCCACACGACTCTCATCGTCGCTACTTGCCCACCTACCAGAGGAAGCAGCGGATCTCTCCTCCACAGTTTGACTGGGCAGTAGCTTCTGACTGTCCTCAATAAGCTTGTCCTCGCTGAAAAGTGGAGCAGAGCCAACAGCATACAATACTTCCAGTGCAGAAGGAACAGAAAATGAAAGAGACAGGTTCAGGAGAGGTGAGGACACAGATCTTGTTCCTGGGCCATGCTAACTAAGTGCGGGGTCAGAGGAACCCAACGACTCCTGGCTGGGGGTGTTGGTGTCAGTTCAGATTATGTTGAAGACCGAGTTAACCATACAAGGACAGCTGTGTTACTGGTCAAAACACAACCGCAGGATAAAACTGGCAGCTGTCCTGTAGCTGTGACTGCTTCTACCAATCCCCCCCCCCCCTCCCATTTTGCAGCTACTTCTGAAAGCTGCAGAAACTTTTTTGCTATTGTGAACACCCCAAAATCTGTAGTCTCAGGCAGCTATTTCACCACAATTACATAATTACAGATTATAGGATTGAATTATGTATAAAAGAATGTGAACACCCTAAAATCTGGAGTATCAGACCTGGATTTCACCTCAATTACACAATTAAGTATTAACAGATTAAATTATGTATAAAAGAACATGAACACCCTAAAATGTGTTGTACCAGGCCACAATTTCACCCCAGAATAAAGGATGAATGGATGGTCTTATGTATAAAACAACGTGAACACCACAAAATGTGTATTATCAGGCTGCAATTTCACCCTAGTTACACAATTAAGGATTAATTGATTGAATTATAAATAAAAGAACATGAACACCCTACAATCTGAAGTATCAAGCCGCAATTTCTCTCCAGAATCAAGGATCAACTAATTGAATTATGTATTAAAGAATATGAACACCCTACAATATGTAGTATCAAGCCTCAATTTCACCCCAGAATCAAGGATCAACTAATTGAATTATGTATTAAAGAATATGAACACCCTACAATCTGTAGTATCAAGCCTCAATTTAACCCCAATTACACAATTAAGGATTTATTGATTGAATAATTTATAAAAGAACATAAACTACCACAAATGTGTACTATCAGACCACAATTTCACCCCAATTACACAATTAAGGTTTAACAGATTAAATTATGGATAAAAGAATGCAAACGTCCCAAAATGCGTAGTATCAGGCCGCAATTTCACTCCAATTACACAATTAAGGATTAACAATTTGAATTATGTATAAAAGAACATGTACACCCTACAATCTGTAGTATCAGGCCACAATTTTACCCTGAAATCAAAGATGAATGGATGTACTTATGTATAAAACAACGTGAACACCCGCAATTTTAACCCATTTACACAATTAAGGATGAACAGATTGAATTATGTAAAACAGAACATGAACACTCCAAAATTTGTAGTATCAGGCCACAATTTCACCCCAATTACACAATTAAGAATGAACAGATTGAATTATGTATAAAATATTGTGTACACCCTAAAATCTGTATTATCAAACTGTAATTTCACTCCAATTACACAATCAAGGATTAATGGATTTACATGTATATGTATAAAAGAACATGAACACCCTAAAATATGTAGTATCAGGCCAGAAATTCACCCCAGAATCAAGGATGAATGGGTTTATCTATGTATAACAGAATGTAGTATCAGGCCGCAATTTCACCCCAATTACACAATCAAGGATTAACTGATTTACTTATGCATAAAAGACTGTGAAAACCCCCAAAAGATGGCAATATCACCCCAAAAATAGAATCAAGTATTAATGGAATTACTTATGTATTAAATAATGTGAGCAACCTAAAATCTGTAGTAATAGAACATTTTTTTTATCCCCAATTAGTGCAGCAAGGTGTAATAGAATTGCATCTGTATTAATCAAGCTTTATACTGTTCAGTTGGTCCCTGGTCTCTTCCCTATAGTGTGGATAAAGCCTTCCTACTATATTCCTAATTATTTCCTAATTACTT
>ONZH01000594.1:0-53507 GCA_900303285.1 Rhinella marina | reverse complement strand
GAAGGCAAAAGGGCCAACAAGTGCTAAGCATCTCTGGGAACTCCTTCAAGACTGTTGGAATACCATTTCAGGTGACTACCTCTTGAAGCTCATCAAGAGAATGCCAAGAGTGTGCAAAGCAGTAATCAAAGCAAAAGGTGGCTACTTTGAAGAACCTAGAATATAAGACATATTTTCAGTTGTTTCACTTTTTTGTTAAGTATATAATTCCACATGTGTTAATTCATAGTTTTGATGCCTTCAGTGTGAGTCTACAATTTTCATAGTCATGAAAATACAGAAAACTCTTTGAATGAGAAGGTGTGTCCAAACTTTTGGTCTGTACTGTACATGATCCAGCTGATGGATCGGCAGGATTACGATGACACACACCGACACCCGAACCAGCAGAAGAAGGAGATAGTGCAGCAGGTAATTCGAGGCTTGCGGCCAGCTATTACGAAGTCTACCAGTAGAAGCTGTGGCTACATGTCCTTTGGCAGTGCTGGCCTTTGCCACCTTCTCCTTCTTTTTTTTTGGAGCTCGAGTTCTGGCTGGAAGTAATAATAATAATAATAATAATAATAATCTTTATTTATATAGCGCCAACATATTCCGCAGCGCTTTACAATTCAGGGGTTCATGTACAAACAGTCATAAATAACGTAGCAACAGACAAGTCCATTATTACAACAAGAGGAATGAGGGCCCTGCTCGCAAGAGATTACAATCTATGAGGAGATAGGGGTGACACAGAAGGTAGAAGTGCTTGTTTTGTACAATGGTCCAGCCAGCCATCTTGGGAAAATAGGGGAGCAGATTTAGAGCTGTATGAGCCAGTCACGAGCTAATATATAAAGTGCTTCTGGGTGTGATGGAGAGTTTGGTGGAGGATCAGGATCAGGAAATGATAAATGGGCTATGTATGGAGAAGAGTTAGATCAGGGGATTTGATAGGCCAACCTAAAAAGATGTGTTTTTAGGAAGTGCCTAAAGCTGTGCAAGTTGTGATTTAGTCTGATTTCTTGGGGTAGGGCATTCCAAAGAATCGGGAGAAATCTTGGAGCAGAGAGAGAGAGAGGTTCGAATTTTTGTGGAAGTCAGTCGCAAGTCATTGGGTGAACGTAGAGCATGGGTGGGGTGGTAGACAGAGATAAGGGAGGAGATGTAGGGGGGTGCAGCACTGTGCTCATCCTCACCCACAAAGCTCTCCAGTTTAAATTGGATTCTATACTGAATGGGCAACCAGGAACCCTTTTGCTTTTCCGTGCCAGACATTTTCACTTTACTGTGGCCCTACAGGTCTTTGTCTCTCTCCCTGTCTCTCTCCCTGCCTGATTAATATAACTAGCCCTGCACTGGCCCTGATATGTGTATTATTATGGATGCCCAGAACAACACCACAATTTCCAGAAAACAGTTCTCTGTCTTTCACAACTTCACAGTGCTTCTGCTCGTCTCAACAGTCGCAGCACAACTGATGTCGCTGGCTTACTGAGCCTATGGGCCAAAATAGAAAGGTAAAATTAAATAAGGCAGTTTTTGGACAGAAACTTCCCAGTATGGTGTAAAGGCCAACTGTCTTCCCACTAGGTCAGGTGACCGCTTTCTTCCCGGGCTTTTTGCCGCTTATTTTACGCACGAATAACGAACTTACAGTAAAAGTTTGCTAATTAACTGAATTCGTACGCAGCAGTGTATGAATTAACTTATATGTAGCATTAGCATACAATTCATCGGACAAGTACGTAGGGTATAAGTACAAAGGTTTAAGAACATTTAAGATTCGAACGGAGCGAATCTGAAAAAATCCAGATTCGCTTCGGAGTAGAAGATTTGTAAGATTCGATACGAATCTACGAAGCAGCCAATAGATTTGTTCATCTCTAATAGTAAGATTATTTTAAATAGATTTTATTTGTTATGCCTGCCAGCAGATACTTACATGTTTTAGATGTTTTTTTTTTTATTCCTAAATGGTGTTTGGTTGAAATACTGTACACTGCCAGTTTCACTAGCAGGAATGATCCCCAAAGCTTCGCTAGTAAATAAGCCATCTTATTGAAGTACACCTTAGTCATCTTTCATCTGGATCTTTCCACACACCTAAAATTGACACATGAAAGATGATTGTACTTTTACTGTGTTAAATGGTATTTTTGTTCTGCATGGATGCCTGCTACACAATAAGTAAGAAATCTCATATTTCAAGTATAAAAGATGTGTACATAATCCATCTCACAAGACAGTTGGCCTTTAACACCATACTGGGAAGTTTCTGTCCAAAAACTGCCTTATTTAATTTTACCTTTCTATTTTAAGTTACACATCTGAGACTTCATAATCTTATCTTCATCAAGCTGGTTTGCTCTTTCTCAGTTCCATAATCAAAGTTCCTTGATGGCAGGCTTTAGAAATCATCTCCAGGGAGAACAGAAGTGCCTGTGAAAAGCCTTATCGGGAAACTACAGAACATCCTGCTTGTCTTTATCTCATCTCATCTTATTTCTTAATGGCTGTCATTGGATTGCAGAGAATTAACTGATATTCTAGTTTGCCATTATAGGAACAGAAGTGAAAGCTCATCTAACAATACACTGTAAAAGGACTGGAAACGTGCTTTACTAGAATATCAGAGCTTGTCTTTGAGAAACAATCACATCCATTACAGAAGTAATGTAATTATGTTTTTTCAGAGATACAAAGTACAGATTCTAAATCAGATAGCTACTTTTGTAACTGTCACAATCACTATGCATTGGTAATCTCATTAAACCAAATTATTAATTGAAATGCAACCCAAAAAAGTTTAACTGATATATAGGAGCCCAAATCAGCTATGAAATAATAGTTTATTGTCTGGTAAACTGTATACTACTGTATGTGTTACGTTCAAGTGAAGGTTCTAGAACATCTCGAGGCAAGCAATCAGACAGACAAGGCAATGACCAAAACAAAATATTTTAATAACAAGATACAGGCATGGCAGAAAACTGGATCAGCAGGTAAGGGACCAGTGGCAGGAAATACCACTGGACCAAGTGCGCCAGTTTTACTTGGGGTCAAACCCAGAGGGCAGAGACTAAGTGAGCCCCATTCTTCACAGAGCCCCAGATGGAGGGGATGAACTTAGCTGAAGGCTCACTGGTCGCACCTCCAGGATGTGCACTTGGCCACTTACTTGCAGAGACTGACAAGCACCAGCAGTCCACACGAACAAGGACTGGAACCCAGGTACAAACCACACAGGACACAGTACAGATAAGACAAACAGGAACCAGCACACAAGCAGCTGACTGGACCCCATGCGAAAGCGATGCATGGCAGTCTCAGGCAGAGCTGCCCAAACAGGCAGAAAAGCAGATGCCTGGACCCCATACAGAATGACACATGGTGTTCACAGCCAGAGCTGCATACAGACTAGATGTCCTCCCTCCGGAGAACCCAGGAACCCTGTTACTGAAGATTAGCAGAAGCCTGTTCCCCATGCGGAGTTAGTCCATGGGTGAACAGACAGAGCTACACACAAGGCACCGACAGGCAGAAGTCTGGACCCCAAGCAGAATGACACATGGCAGTCACAGGCAGAGCTACACAGACAAGAAGATGTCTGGACTTTATGTGGAAAGACACATGGCGGTCACACACCAGACACAGAACCAAACAAGGTGACCTTGATGTCTTACTAGGTGGCCAAACAGACAGGGCAGGTGGAATACTCCCAGGTCAGGTGCATAGCTCCTACACTAAGCAAAGCTGGAGCCTACCAGCCTACACGGAATCCACCGTAGCCAGTATGCCAGAGCACAAACGTGAGCAACAGGCAACCCCTGTCACAGTGAACCCACTGTGACACTATGCGGGTTTACCGTTTACCGCATTTACCATAGCTCTATCAGATTCAAATTCTTCTTTCCTTGTTTGTATTATATATCATTTTGTACATTTACTGGTTTCCCTGATTATCAATGCTGCAGAATATGTTAATGTTATGTACATAAGTGTTAAATATTATTGATTGAGATGAGTACATTTCTTGAAATTCGTTTTGGGTCTGATTCTAATGAACTGGTCAGAACTCAATTAAATTAGATATAAATGAAAAGTGCTGAGACTGCCCTGTAAAATTGTGTATGACTCTATTAGGTCTCCTAGTACTTTTTTTTTCTCTCGTCTTTTTCTATTTTTTTTCTCTCCAGCTCTGTGATATATGTGATATATGTCTGACAAATAGGAAAAATTGAAGGAAATAGGATGCAAGCTCATAGAAGAGGAGTTACAAGGAATTTACAGGAATTCCACATAGGAAGGAATAATGCAAGTCACCAGTACATACTAAATGGTAAAACACTGGGTAACACTGACATGGAAAAGGACCTAGGAATTTTAGTAAACAGCAAACTAAGCTGCAGAAACCAGTGACAGACAGCTGATGCCAAGGCCAATAAGATAATGGGTTGCATCAAAAGGGTCATAGATGCCCATGATGAGAACATAGTCCTGCCACTTTATAAATCACTAGTCAGACCACACATGGAGTACTGTGAACAGTTCTGGGCTCCTGTGAACAAGGCAGACATAGTAGAGCTGGAGAGGGTTCAGAGGAGGGCAACTAAAGTAATAACTGGAATGGGTGGACTACAGTACCCAGAAAGATTATCAAAATTAGGGTTATTTTCCTTAGAAAAAAGACAACTGAGGGGAGATTTAATAACTATGTATAAATATATCAGGGGTCAGTACAGAGATCTCTCCCATGATCTTTTTATTCCAAGGACTGTGACCGTGACGAGGGGACATCCCCTGCGCCTGGAGGAAAGAAGGTTTGTTCACAAACATAGAAGAGGATTCTTTATGGTAAGAGCAGTAAGACTATGGAACTCTCTGCCTGAGGAGGTGGTGATGGTAAGTTCACTAAAATAGTTTAAAAGGGGTCTGGATGTATTTCTGGAGTATAATAACATTATAGGATATAGTTACTAGAGATGGGTTTTTTGATCCAGGGAGTAATTCTGATTGCCTGATTGGCGTCGGGAAGGAATTTTTTTATCCCCTAAAGTGAGCAAAATTGGCTTCTACCTCACAGGATTTTTTGCCTTCCTCTGGATCAACTTGCAGGATAACAGGCCGAACTGGATGGACAGATGTCTTTTTTCGGCCTTATAAACTATGTTACAGCCATAGATCACTTACATATAACCAAATCTAACAATGGCCACTAGAGGGGAGCAGAATACACTAAGTATAGTGGATAACATATAAAACAGAATACAATAATGAATTATTGGAAGCCATAGCTGGGACAGCAAATACAAAGTCCTTCAATTTTGCATATTCTGAACTTGCTACTGTAGGTGGTCATCATGCAGTGGAGCCTTATCCAGGGGTATTGCTAAGTTAAAACATTCGGGCCTAGGTCCCTGATGATTTGTCCCAGGCCTGAATGTACTGCCTGCCAGCTAGATACAACTGTATTGCCATCCTCAGGCTGGCAATACAATTGAATCAAATGCACTGGGAGATCTGAAGGACCAATGATTACATCACAGGTCCAGGGCCGATTCTAGCTCTTCTGCTGCCTGAGGCAAAAATTTGAATGGCACCCCCTCCCATTAAAATATAGTATGAAAGGTAAGTAGCCACCGAACTCCAATTCTGTCCTGCCAGATCTGGGACGGTACAAGTAGATATAATGTTATTGATATCACCTGCAGTCCTATGTAACACCAGAGTTAACACAGTGATAAGTCTCTGAGTACAGATAATGTAGTAGATGTCACCTGCAATTCCTATGTAACACCACAGATAACACAGTGATCACTCTCTGAGTACAGATAATGTAATAGATGTTACCTGCAGTCCTATGTAACACCACAGATAACATAGTGATACTGTAACTCTCTGAGTACAGATAATGTAGTAGATGTCACCTGCAGTCCTATGTAACACCAGAGTTAACACAGTGATAAGTCTCTGAGTACAGATAATGTAGTAAATGTTACCTGCAGTCCTATGTAACACCACAGATAACACAGTGATAACTCTGTGAGTACAGATAATGCAGTAGTGTTACCTGCAGTCCTATGTAAAACCACAGTTAACACTTGTGCAGATCATGTGGTAGTGTTACCTGTGTCCTTAGTCTGCCTCCCTGTGCCTCTCCTATAGACTCCATGCTGGTCGTGCTGCCTTCTCTTCCTCCTTCTTCTTGCCCCGCACAGAACGTCCTTATTCAGCTGCGTCAAGACATAGGAACACTGTGGGAATGGTGATGGTGACAGACACAGGGGCAGGGACAGACACACAAAGGGGCAAACACTTTTGTGCCCCTTTCACAGTGGAAATACCCTCTTTGTGCCCCCTCACAGCACTTATGGCCTCTTTGTGCCCCTTCACATTAGTAATGCCCATTGTGCCCCCATTCACAGTAGTAATGACCACTGTGCCCCTTCAAAGTAGTACTGCGAATTGTGCCCCCTTCACAGTAGTAAATCCCTCTGTGCCCTCTTCACTGTAGTAAAGCCCTCATGGCAGAAGCGGCCCTGCACAGGTCATGTAACCAGTAAAACAGGCAGTGGTTGAGAAGGATCAGCGATAATGTCACCTTCATGTGACCAGTGCAAGAGAGGACGGCAGTGAAGAGGACAAGTCCTGGGGGAAGAAACTGTGGTGATGTCTGCTACATGAGGAGAGGTAAGTGAAGGGAGAGGCAAAGCAATGCTGGGAGTTATTTACAGTACATGGGACTGTATGTTAGGGCTGAAGGAAAGGATGTTATTTATATGGAACTGTGTGTTGGAGGTGGCTGGGCAGGGGGTGATGTTATTTACATATGTTTATTAGAGATGAGCGAGCACTAAAATGCTCAGGTGCTCGTTATCCCGATGCTCGGGTGCTCGTTTCGAGTAACGAACCCCATTGAAGTCAATGGGAGACTCGAGCATTTTTGCAGGGGACCAAGGCTCTGCCTAGGGAAGGCTGGGTGAAAACCTGGAAACCTCAGAAAATGATGGAAACACCATGGAAATGGACAGGAAACAGCAGGGGTAGCATGCATGCATGCCTCTGAGGCTGCCTAATCCCACCATTACCCCAAATTCTCCTGCAACAGCCTGGTGGTTACCCTCATGGCAATTGTGCTCACCCAGACCAACAAAGGGAAGCACCCAACTAGGTGCAACGAAGGTCCATCACCGCCTGCAGGTGACACCACTGCTCATGCTGGCACTGCTGTGCTATCCCCCGCCCTACGACGCAGGCATAAGCCTGACACAGCATGGTGACAGCGTAGTGACACCAACAAGAGACCAAGTTAGATTGAGGTAGCAGTCAAATGTCTGTAGGCGAGCCTCTCAAAAATTTGTTTTGGAGTGTCCGAAGTTGACCCTTCTAAAAAATTGTTTAGGAGTGTCTGTAGTTGACCCTTCTGTAAAATATTTTAGGGAATATATAGGTTTTGCGTCACAGACGGTCCACTGCACCGTTACATTTTCTTCATCATTGCCAATTACTTTTTCACCAACTGTTGTCTGGCAATGATAAAGGGGAAGGTGAATCCACTGCCTACTCTACACTTGTTCTCAATTGAAAAGGGGATGTTCTTGCCGTGGCCTTCCTCATAGTAGCCGCTTCTGCGGAAGACAGAGGTGGTGTACCTACTGACAGCCTGACCGAACACGATGGCAGACGGGGAGACACTCCCTCATGTAAAATTGTTTTGGAGTGTCTGCCGTTGACCCTCCTATAAAATAGTTTTCTCATTTTTTTTGTTTTTCCTGTTATTAGTTTATGTACAACCCATGGCTGGCATGGTGGGAATATATAGGGAAGCACTCAACTAGGTGCAACGAAGGTCCATCACCCATGCCCATGCTGGCACTGCTCTCCTATCCCTAGCCACACGATGCAGGCATAAGCCTGACACAGCATGGCGGTGACACCAACAAGTGACCAAGTTAGATGAGGTAGCAGGTGAGCCACCCAAAAATTTAGCCTGACGCAGCATGGCGGTGACAACAGAGTGACCGAGTTGGACTAAGGTAGCAGGACGTGAAGCACGAATGGTAATTCGATGGTGGAGGAGGAGGGGTTGGAGGAAGTGGCATAGTAATTCTGAGAAACCGTGAACGAGGTAGGCCCTGCAATCCTCCAAGTGGGCAGTACATGAGTGGCCCCAGGATCAGACTCGGTCAGAGCATGTGAAATGCTCAGGGTGGCCGAACGCCGGGGTCGACGGCGGACCCGTTTCGGGTTATTGATTGTCAAAATGTTGGCTTACATCAAGTTTAGTATCTGTTCTTATCAGTTGCTGTGGCTGTTGGTGGTAAAGTGGTGAGCATAGCTGCTTCCCAAGCAGTTGACCCGGGTTCGATTCCAGTCTATTGCATTATGTGGCCCTCCAGAAAAATTTTTGGAGAGAGGGCCTGTAGGTGGCCCTCCGGAAAAATTGTTTGGAGAGAGGGCCTGTAGGTGGCCCTCCGGAAAAATTTTTGGAGAGAGGGCCTGTAGGTGGACCTCCGGAAAAATTGTTTGGAGAGAGGGCCTGTAGGTGGACCTCCGGAAAAATTGTTTGGAGAGAGGACTTGTAGGTGGACCTCCGGAAAAATTGTTTAGAGAGAGGACCTGTAGGGGGCCCTCCGGAAAAATTGTTTGGAGAGAGGACCTGTAGGGGGCAATTTGGAAAAATTGTGGTAAAAATGGGGTTTTTTTGGTCAGCGTTAGGAAAAGACGACAAGGAGGAGGAGTAGGAGGAGTAGAGAAGAGGAATCGGATACATAAGTAATGTAAATCTTTAGCTGCTTTCCCCCGGAGGAGATTTGAATTCCGGTGAAATCCAGGCTTTGTTCATTTTAATAAGCATCAGCCTGTTAGTTGACAGGCGTGTACGCTTATCAGTGATGACGCCACCAGCTGCACCGAATACCCGCTCTGACAGCACGCTAGCGGCAGGGCAGGCCAGCACCTCCAAGGCGTACAGCGCCAGTTCAGGCCACGTGTCCAGCTTTGAAACCCAGTAGTTGTATGGAGCAGAGTGATCACGCAGGACATTGGTATGGTCAGCTAGGTACTCCCTCACCATCTTTCTGTACAGCTCCCCCCTACTCTGCCTAGACTGGGGACAGGTGACAGTGTCTTGCTGGGGTGATATAAAACTGGCAAAGGCCTTGGAGAGCGTTCCCCTGCCAGTGGTGGACAAGCTGCCTGCTCGCCTCCTCTCCCCCGCTACTTGGCCCACAGAACCACGCCCTTTGCCACTAGCGGCGTCAGATGGGAAGGATTGTTTCAGCTTGTGCACCAGGGCCTGTTGATATTTATTCACTCTCATACTCCTTTCCTCTACAGGGATGAGAGTGGAAAGGTTCTGCTTGTACCGTGGGTCCAGGAGAGTGAACACCCAGTAACATGAAGTCTGCCATGTGCGCCAGAGTCCCAACACGCAAGAATTCCCTCTCCTCACTGGCCTGACTCTCCATTTCCTCCTCCTCCTCCTCCAAGTCCTCCTCTTCAGCCCATACACGCTCAAGAGTTAAGAAGGACTGAGCACTGGTACCCTCTTCTGTCTTGCCGACATTCTCCTCTTCTTCTTCCTCATCCTCATCCCCCTCCTCCGATACGCGCTGAGAAACAGACCGGAGGGTGCTCTGGCTATCAAGCGATGTATCTTCCTCCACCGTCTTCATGCTGTGCAGTGAGTTTTTCAACAGGCAAAGCAGCGGGATGGTGAGGCTGATAATGGCGGCATCGCCGCTGACCATCTGTGTTGACTCCTCAAAGTTGCTCAACATCTGGCAGATATCAGACATCCACGTCCACTCCTCATTGTAGACTTGAGGGAGCTGACTGACCTCACTACCAGTTCTGGTGGAAGTTGACATCTGGCAGTCTACAATCGCTCTGCGCTGCTGGTAAACTCTGGATAACATGTTTAATGTCGAATTCCATCTCGTGGGCACGTCACACAACAGTCGGTGAGCGGGCAGTTGTAGGCGGCGCTGCGCTGCCCTGAGAGTGGCAGCATCTGTGGTTGGCTTGCGGAAATGCGCACAGATGCGGCGCACCTTGGTGAGCAAATCAGACAGATTGGGGTATGTCTTGAGGAACCGCTGAACTATTAGATTGAACACGTGGGCCAGGCATGGCACATGTGTCAGTCTGCCGAGTTGCAGAGCCGCCACCAGGTTACGCCCTTTGTCACACACAACCATGCCTGGCTTGAGGTTCAGCGGTGCCAGCCACACATCGGTTTGCGCCATGATGCCCTGTAACAGCTCTTGGGCGGTGTGCCTTTTATCACCTAAGCTCAGCAGTTTGAGCACCGCCTGCTGGCGCTTACCCACGGCACTGCTGCTGCGCCTAGAGCTACCGACTAAAGGCGCCGTGCCCACGGATGGTAATTCGGTGAAGGAGGAGGAGGGGTCGGAGGAGGAGGCATAGTACGTCTGAGAGACCGTGACCGAGGTAGGCCCCGCAATCCTCGGTGTGGGCAGTACATGAGCGGCCCCAGGGTCAGACTCGGTCCCAGCCTCCACCAAGTTAACCCAATGTGCCGTCAGTGAGATATAGTGTCCCTGCCCGGCAGCACTTGTCCATGTGTCCGTGGTTAGGTGGACCTTCTCAGAAACAGCGTTGGTCAGGGCACTGATGATGTTCTGTGACACGTGCTGGTGTAGGGCTGGGACGGCACATCGGGAAAAATTGTGGCGGCTGGGGACCGAATACCGAGGTGCAGCCACCGCCATGAGATTGCGAAAGGCCTCGGTCTCTACCAGCCTATAGGGCAGCATCTCCAGGCTCAGCAATTTGGAGATGTAGATGTTGAGGGCTTGGGCATGTGGGTGGGTGGAACTGTATTTCCTTTTGCGCTCCAGCGTCTGCTGTAAAGACAGCTGAACGCTGCGCTGTGACACATTGGTGGACGCTGTGGAGGATCGTGGAGGCGAAGGTGTGGTTCTCCGGCGGGAGGCACTCGTGCTGGGGTCCTGGGCAGGGGGTTGACTAGCAGAGGCAGCGAGTGACACAGGGGAAGGAGCAGTGGTGTGACCCACAGGAGGTGAATGGCCTTGGTTCCATTGAGTGGGGTGTTTAGCACTCATATGCCTGTGCATGCTGGTGGTGGTTAGGCTAGTAGTGGTGGCACCCCTGCTGATCCTGGTGTGGCACAGGTTGCACACCACAGTCCGTCGGTCATCCTCACTTTCTTTAAAGAACCTCCAGACTTGCGAACATCTAGGCCTCGCCACGGGAGCTTCACTATGTGAAACGGTTGCTGCTGATGCACCAGCTCTGGCCCTGCTTCTCCCTCTGGCCACACCACTGCCTCTTCCAACCTGTTCTGGTGCAGCACTCGCCTCCGCCTCAGAAGCACTGTCTTCACTCGGCTTATCAACCCAGCTTGGGTCAGTCACCTCATCATCCTCCGATTCCTCAGTCTGCTCCCCCCTCGGACTTCCTGCCCTGACAACAACTTCACCACTGTCTGACAACCGTGTCTCATCATCGTCCGACACCTCTTTACACACTTCTTGCACTAAGTCAACATTGTCATCATCATCATCACCCACAGACTGCAACAGTTGGAAAACTTGGGCATCGGGAAAGAGGTCAGCAGCAACCTGAGAAGTGGTTTGTGACTCTGGGAAGGGTCCAGAAAACAGTTCCTCAGAGTATACCGGATCGCCTTCCAAATTTTCCTGGGAGGGGGCAGACTGGGGGGAAGGAGGTTGAGGTGGAGGAGCCAGAGGAGTGCTCCCTTGGGTAACGTGGGTGGACTGCGTGGAAGACTGACTGGTGGACAAATTACTTGAAGCATTGTCCGCAATCCACGACATCAGCTGTTCACGCTGTTGTGGTTTCAACAGTACTCTACCATGTGTCCCTGTAAGTTGAGACATGAAGCTAGGGAGTGTAGCTCTGCGGCATTCCCCTGCTCCCTCATCAGCAGGTACTGTCTCACCCTGCCCAGGACCACGGCCTCTGCCCCCTGCAGTAATTGAATGCCCACGCCCTCGTCCCCGACCCTTAGCCCTGGGGTTCAACATTTTCTGTATATATTTTTATTATATTTTTAAAAAAAAAACTAATAAATGGGCCTGCTGTACTAAAACCCACAAACTTGTTCAATATGAACAAGAAAATATATAGGTGGATAAGTTAGAGCAAAATTATGTATGTTATTACGTACCGTGCAGTATGGAGCAATTACACGGAAACTATTAGATTTGGCAGACTTGGTCTGCTTTTTTTTAACGTGACGTGCAGAAACTATCAGAGAGCAAACTCAGCCCCTGCTGACTGTGGCTATTTTGACTACAACCCAGACAAATGTCGCACAGAGATTTTTGTAATGTAGCCGTATAAGTGAGAGCAAAATACCTTTTTTTAATGACGTGATGTACAGAATGTGTCACCTGGACAGAAAATACGGATTGTGGTTTGTATATAGGTGGATAAGTTAGAGCTAAATTACGTATGTTATTACGTACCGTGCAGTATAGAGCAATTACACTGAAACTATTAGATTAGGCAGACTTGGTCTGCTTAATTGCAACCCAGACAAATGTCGCACAGAGATTTTTGTAATGTCGCTGTATAAGTGAGAGCAAAAGACCTTTTTTACTGACGTGATGTACAGAATGGGTCACCTGGACAGAAAATACGGATTGTGGTGACTGAACAGCTGAACTGTGACACACAGAATGGTTACACACAGCTGTGTGAAATGGATTTGTATCACTGAGATAAAACAACAAAAAAACTATTTTTTTATATATTTATATATATATATATATATATATATATATATATTTTTTTTTTTTTAACGTGATGTGCAGAAACACAGAGAGCAAACTCAATCAGAGAGCAAACTCAGCCCCTGCTGACTGTGGCTATTTTTAATGCAACCCAGACAAATGTCGCACAGAGATTTTTGTAATGTAACTGTATCAGTGAAAGCAAAAGACCGTATTTGATTACGTGACGTACAGTATGGGTCACCTGGACAGAAAATACGGATTGTGGTTTGTGGTGAGTGGACAGCTGAACTGTGACACACAGAATGGTTCCACACTGCTGTATGAAATGGATTTGTATCACTGAGATATAACAATAAAAAAAAGGGGTTATATATGGCGATAGCTGCACTACTAGTGCCAGCCAGCCAGCCCAGCCAGGAGACAAAAAAAAATGTCTTGTAGCCCTTAGAAGGGCTGTTGGGTTCCTTTAAGATCACTCCTGCCTAACAGAGAACTAAATCCAGGCCCTAACACTCTCCCTGAAATTCAGCAGCTCTGTCTCTAACGACATCCAGACAACATCTGAGCCGAGCACCGCGGGCAGTCACTAGTATATTCCAGGGTCACCTGATCAGCCAGCCAACCCCTACTATCGACATGTAAGGGCCCCACGTGATGCTGGGTGTACCGCAGAGTCTCCTGGCTTGTGATTTGCTGAGTTTATAGGCGCCAAAAATGCACAATGCGGAAGATGCCATTTCCTCGAGCATGGCGAGATACTCGTCCGAGCAGCGAGCACTTACGAGTACCGTAATACTCGAACGAGCACCAAGCTCGGACAAGCATGCTTGCTCATCTCTAATGTTTATCAATCACCATAAATAATATGTTCATATTCTGTAATGTGCACATGAACACCACTGTTAATGACAATGACTGATACAAAAAGTAAACAAAAAACCCAAAGAAACAGTAATACTATGTTAAAAAAATATACACTTTTCTATATAGCAGTGGGTAAGGTAGCTGTTTTCTGTGGCTACGTTCACACTAGCATTAATATTTTCCAGTATTGCGATCCGTCATAGGGTCTCAATACAGGAAAAAATGCTTCCATTTTGTCCCCATTCATTGTCAATGGGGACAAAGCATAACTCAACAGAATGGAATGCTCAAAAATTCCGTTCAGTTCTCATACCGGAGAGCTTTCCGTCCTGGAATGCAGAGCAAGACGGATCCGTCTTGACCTCCAATGCAAGCCAATGGGGACAGATCCATTTTCTCTGACACAATCTGACACAATAGAAAACGTATCCGTCCACCATTGACTTTCAATGGAGTTCATGATGGATCCGTTTTGGCTATGTTAAAGATAATACAACCCGATCCGTTCATAACGGATGCAGATGGTTGCATTATCAATAACGGAAGCGTTTTTGCTGAGCCCTGCCTGATCCAGCAAAAACACTATTGTGAAAGTAGCCTATACAGAATGTCTACAGTTCAGATCTTGCTGAAACTTGTAAAGTAATCTTCATAGTAAAAATGATGGCAGGAGATTGAATTTTTACTTTCCAGCTTTTTTCTTTTATGGCAAAAGTTAAAATTTTCTGCAAAGATATTGTTACTTAAAAATATTAAAGCAAAAATCATTAAATATTTTGTAATATTCTTACTATGAAATATCACAAAACAGTATTTTTATCCCTGTAATCATAATAAACTCTACAATATAAGAACATTATTTATGGTAATTGGCATAATTTTTCCCTTCATTTCAGTAATATACTTGTACTATTTATCATTATTCCTGAAGAAAACAGCTATTAAAGCAAAGAAAATTCATCACCTCCAACAGAGCAGGTCTGTAGTGTATTGGTAACTTTCCTGCTTACCATACAGGATGTCTGAGGCTCACATCCTGATGAAGACTTTTTAAATAATTTCTTTAGTAAAAGTCTATGTGCTGGAAGAGGGACTCTCCACCAACCCATACCTAACTTACCCACTTCAGGAAATCTATCATTTGCGTTGGCTTTGGTGTCAGTTTTAAGTCTGTCTTTGCTTTGTGAGTTTGTGCCACATTTATGACATGGCGCTCAATAATAATTTATTTGGTGGAAGTACAATGTGGTGTAAACCTATGGGGTAGATTTATCAAAACTGTAAAGGAAAACTGGCTTAATTGCCCATGACAACCAATCAGATTACACCTTTCATTTTTCAGAACTCTTCTAGAAAATTAAAGGTGAAATCAGTTTGGTTGCTATGGGCAACTAAGCCAGTTTTCCTTTACACCAGTTTGATAAATCTATCTCTATGTCTATAAACATACACTATGGAGTTTTATGGAGTGGAGATGTGACTTTTTATCAACTTTTGCAAAAGTCATACATTAATTAAATATGCCATATTCCAGGTATAATTCCCTTATGTGAACTTACATTTAGACCATTACGACATTTTGAAAACTGGCAAACTGTGGTGTACACAAACAAAAGTTGCAGGATTTTGCACATAGGGTAAAATTACATGCACCAGTATTAGAGACAAATTACCATCAGAGAACACACATACTTCCAATGAAAAATGTGTCCCAGGGTGCAGTTCACAGATCGCAATTACAATGGAGTAGTCAAAATGCACTCAGAACTTCATCTGATTTATATAATGCCATATGGTTTAGTGCTGGTGGGGTTTTTTTGTGTTACTGGAAAACCCCTTTAAGTTGTCTGATTATTAAAAGATCTTTTTTCACAGTCAATATATTAAAAAGGTTTTAGTACTGCAATTTAACTGTGATTATTTTGTGAGAGTAATCTGACAAGTAGAAAATAACAGCACATGCAAAAATAAACTGGGAAAAAATCAGCCTAACATATATACTTAGGATTTAGTTAGAAAGTACTGTCACAAAGAGTTTCCTGTATAAGCAAGCTGCTATTCAGCAATCCCTAGTTGATTCTTTCTGCCTTGCTAATCAGCTGGTTCTTCTTCATCTCTGCTGACCCAGAAAACAAATTTACCAAGACTGGTTCTGTTTTTTCTCTTAAATATTTATTGAAGAGGATTAAGTGAGCTCTCCATGCACAGCCTTATAAGCATATGCTTTCTAACTTGAAAGAAAAAAATACAAAATTAATTTTTGCAACCTCAGTGGAAGAAGATAGTCCAGTGGTTATTATATTTTTAAGTCACTTTCCGCTAGGTTCATAATATGACATTTTCATTTTTTTCTGTCAGATTAACGTGGTTATCCATGGCTGAATTTATTTTAAATATAACTCATCGGCATCAAACAGCAAACAGGAGATTTGTTCCCTCTCGAATTCATAGTTATTGCTATTTTTAGCAGAGCTTGGATTTAGGTCATGCCAGATCCATATTTAATAGCGACATATGGAGCAGGCAGTACATTTAGCAGCAAATTCCACTTAAGCAGGAGTCTACATACGCAATGACAATAATGTAATCTAATTATTAACTTACATTTTTTATGTAAGGGAAATTACAGAAAAGGATCTGATTGGTGGGAAAATGATGATGTGGAAGCCTGTTACTGTTAGAGATAAAACCTTCATATGTGCTATATGTCAAGCCTGAAATGTAGAACAGAATAATGATTCACGTACTGTATATTGAATTTAGTTTCTGCTGGTCATTAATCATTGCTGCACATCTTGCTTTAACTCGCTGTATTACAGCCCAGAGTTAATATTAAAAACTTTACTCATGATGTATGAAGAAAAAGAAGTTATGTGCTCTATGGCCTTTACATGAATATAATTTACTGAATAATTCCAAGCATTCTAATCCCTTAAAGGGGTTATCTCACTAAGGCAACACGTTTTAAAATGAAGCCATTGCGGCTTTTATAATCCCCTAAGCATACATTCCTCTGCAATAGTCATTTCAAAGAAAATGTAGTATTACATGGCCAATCAAATATCTGGCCATCCGTGCAGTGAACAGATGTACAAGGCACTCTTCTTTTACATACATTAGATTTAAAATTGAAAGTGTAACTGTCATGCTTTTTTTTAAATACAAGATTTAAAATTTAAATTGTAACCGTCATGCTTTTTTGCTAATATGTAGGAATCTTTTTTTTTTTCAAATATACTTTATTGAGAGAAATCATAAATTTATAGTAAAAACTTGCCCAGAAATGTCCCTTAGCAGTGCTCTCTTAAATGAGCATTGCTAAGTCACATCCATCTTCCTAATACATTACCTTAGTGCCAGTATAATATGCTCCTTTGTGCCCCCCTTAGTGCCAGTACATAATGCTCCCCCCTTAGTGCCAGTATAATATGTTCCTTTGTGCCTACCTTAGTGCCAGTATATAATACTCCCCACCCCAGTGCCAGTATAATATGCTCTTTTGTGTCTCCCTTAGTGCCAGTGCATAATGCTCTTCCCCATTAGTACCACCCAGTATATACCATATTTTTCGCTTTATAAGACGCACTTTTTTCCCCCAAAAGTAGGGGGAAAATTGCCATGCGTATTATAAAGCGAATACAAGTGAGCGCTTCCATTATGGAAGCGCTCACTAGTATGTATTAGGTGCTGGGACCCCCATTAGACCTCAGATCAGCCCACCCAGCCCCATAAGGATAAAATAAAAAACTCTCTCACCTCTCCTGCGCCGCGGCTCTGCTCCGGGTCCGGCGCTCCTCTGTCTTCTCCGGGCCTTTCTTTCTTTTGTTTATTATATATTATTTATTATTTGTTCAAAGTTATTATTTATTACTAAAATTATTCTTGTAAAACCTGTGTGTTGAGTGTTTTTTTTTTAAACCTTTAACTCCTTACTGACAAAGTGTGAAGAAGACAGGAATGTCTGTTTAGTCAGGAGCTTCCAAAATTTGTCCAAAGGCCATTTTCCTAGATTAATGAACACAGCAGTGTCTGCCGGCCAAAGTATTAATAGATTATGCACACTCCGGTTCACAGATTACAATTTACAGTAAAAAAAAAAAAAGGCTTGTCTTGTTTGGACAGCAATCCTGTACATTCTACCTTGTAAACATAGGCAGTGAAAATTATATTTGGGCTTTTCATGGGTGCCCCGGCCAGTAGTAGTAGGGGACGGGGTATATCAGCAGAGAGTGATTAGTAAATACAACAAACTGCGGTGGAGTATAACAATCTCTGCTAATGTAACTTGTAACGGGAGGCGGAGGTAACAACAGTGTAACAATTTTATTTTTTCATTGCTTTTTTTTAAAAATATATATATTTTTTTTTTGGGGGGGGGGTAAAGGCTCCAAAACAAATTTAAGAATACTAAATAGAACTAATATAACGGTGTATAACAACAGCTACACCTGCTAAGTGCTACTGTAGAAAACTGAGACGGACGTAGACAACAGTTTTTTGTTTTTAAAAGGGTTTTGGTTTGGAGACTTCAGGGATCACACAGCCCATGACATGACACAAGACGTTTGGCATGTAACGTTATGGGCCGGCTGACTGCAACAATGGGAAGACATTATTTTGGCCTGCAAGGCCTGATCTAATCACTTGCCTCAGCAATAGGAGTATGAAATTTGGAGGAAATCCAGCCTTTAATCATTTTTATAAAGGTGTTTTTTTGCACACTGCCAGGTGACAGTTGGGTCCTTTTGGGTGTCACCCCCACCCCCCAGCAGCGCTAAAAACCCTCTCTGACATGACACTTGAGGCTGGGCAGGAAAGAAACCCTAGTGCATCGTGGGAAAGCTCCGGCCACTGTTGTATTCTGCCTGCCCAGAAGTCCAGGGGGTCTGAGAAGAGGCTTTGCGAGCAAGACTGCAGGTAAGCCTGAACATGCTCGTTGAGGCGGGTGGTCTGGGCCTGCTCACTTGGCTGCTGCTGTTGGGAGGCTGAGAAAAATTGCTGCATCATACTAATTAGGCTTAACTGGCTGCTGCTGGTTGTGGCAGGAGGTGGATGACTCGGCTGGACCTCCTTCTCAGACACGCTGGCAGGAGGCTGGGGCTGGCTGAAAGCTGTGGCCAGGTTACTACATAGCTTCTCCCGCAATGATGCTAATTTCTCCTCCCTCTCCTGGGGAGGAAAACAAACCCCCTATGTTAGATTGATACCGCGGGTCCAGAAGCATCACCAGCCAGTATTCGTCTGTCTGCCTTATTTTTAGGATATGCCTGTCACTCCGTAAGCAAGTGAGCATACAGCTTGCCATCCTGGCGTGCCCGAGGAGCCAATTCTTTCCATCTCAGCCTCTATCTGAGATACATTTGTGGCTTTCCCACGACTTAATTTTTGTTTACAGAAATTACATGTGGCCGTGCTGTTGTCCCACACTTCCACACACCCGACGTGCGCCCTCCACAGCTGGCCAAGCTTGTAGCCCTTGCACGCTTACACCCTGGTGCCGGCCCCGCTATACTTGGGGTCTCACTAGTTCCCAAGAAAGGCCTGGTCCTGGGCCTCCCAGGTCCTCCGGTCTAACGCATCAGATTCATCATCAGACTCCTCCCCACCACTTTTTTCTGACTGCAAATTAGGCTGTTCCCCACCAACCTCCCATTCCGGGCACTCCAAACTCTGACTGCCCTGTAAGAAATCCTCAGGGAGGCTGTCCTCTATAGCCACTGGATTATGTGGTGTGGTTCGGTGGCCTTTTATTTTATACATTGCAGAAGGGACACCACTAGGAGAGGGCAATGAAGCCCGAGAGGTGGCAGAAAATGACAGGCTTTGCTGGAGCGGAATGGTGGAGCAGGAGGAACACTCTGAGACTGACCCCTGGCTACATATGGATACCGTATCAGCAGATGACAGCAGATCATCCGGCTGTGACTGAGATGAGCATGCCATCCACTCCCCTACCTCATCCACTTTCTCCTCCACTACAATTTTGCTTCTTTGTGACTTAGCCTGATTAAACAGTGGCCAACTATTACGAATTACAGAAGTAGAAGCTCCGGCTACAGGTTCTTTGGCACTGCTGCCCTGTGCAACCTTCTCTTTTTTTTTGGAGCTCGAGGTCTGGCTGGAACTGGACCCCTTTTGCTTATCCATTCCAGACATTTTTCACTTGAGTCTGTTGCCCTGCATCTGGTCTTTGTCTCTGTCTCTCTCCCTGTCTCTCTCCCTGCACTGGCCCTGCATCTGCCCTGTACTTGCCCCGCAGTATCCCTGATATGTGTAATATTGATTCCTAGAACAATTACACCCCAATTTTAACAAAACAGGTCTCAGTCTTTAGGAACTTCACACACAGTGCTTCTGCTCGTCTCAGCAGTCGCAGCACAAGTGATGCGTGACTGGCTTACTGAGCCTGAGCCAATCAGAGCGAGCCCTGCCCACTAGGTCAGGTGACTGCTTTCTTCCCGGGCTTTTGCCGCACGAATAACGAACTAACAGTAAAAGTTTGCTAATTAACTGAATTCATACGCATCAGCGTATAAACTAACTTATACGTAGCATTAGCATACAATTTATCGAACAAGTACGTAGCGAATGCGTAGAAAGCCTTGAGAACATTTTCGAATGTAACGAAACGAATCTCAAAAAATTCGGATTTGCTTCGCAGCGGAAAATTTCCAAGATTCGTCTACGAAGCGGCGAATAGATTCGCTCATCTCTAAGTGCCAGTAGATAATGCTCCCCCCTTAGTGCCATTATAATATGGTTCTTTTGTGCCCCCCCTTAGTGCCAGTATATAATACTCTCCTTCCCCCTTAGTGCCGTCCCCACTTAATTCTCCCTGATGTTTTTCTGCCATTGGACCTTACCTGACCTGTGCGTATAACCCTAATCGGTTTGTCGACCTGTTTTCCTCTTTTACTTGTTGCCCGAATTCTAACCCTGTGCAACCTACCCTGACCCTCTGACTGTTTCTTGGATTTGCATGCACTCTGCTTGCCTGACCTCTGCCTGCCTGGTTCTGACTGTTAATATTGCCTGATCCCTTGGTGGTTTGCACCAGTGTCTCTGACCCATATGGGTTAGCTGCAACTACACTGTGACTATTCCAAGAAGTAGTGGCCTGGTGGCTCCACTGCATTGAAGACCAGATCCCTGTATAGGGATTGAAGGGGGAAAACCAGGGGACTCCTAGGACAATGCCTTCAGGAAATCACAAAAAAGTGGACTATGGCATGTTTTACATAAGTTTTACAGTACTGTACATATGTATGCTTTTGAGTTCATTGCAATAAACACCCAAAGAAAGTAATATGTAATTTATAATAGTTTGTCCTTTTGTTTTATTTACATTGGTGTCTGGGTATTAAATACTGTACATGGTATAACTTGCAATGGTTATCAAATCTATTCTGCATTTAAAAATATACAGGTCCACATATCTTAAAAAAATGGATTAAAGGGGTTTTCTTAATTATTGTGCAATGTAAAGTTATATAAGAGTTTTATATGGTCTGAGCTTTTTAGCTAACAGAAGTTTGCCTAATATATATATATATATATATATATATATATATATATATATATATATATATATCCTGTGGTCCTATTGTTAACTAAATTACAATTATAGACAAACATAATCTAACTAAATATTGAGCACAAATAGTTGTACCGTTAATGTATTTTATTGATCACATTGCATGGTTAAAAAGTTCTAGTTAATAATCTAGTTGAAAGTTAAAAACTTCTAAGCTAATGACTTTTCAAAGGTTGACTTCATACAGAGATTTTTGTAAGCAGATTTTTGTGTGGATTCTATGCTAAAAATGAAGAGGAATTTGGAGCATAAGTCATCTTATTTCTACTGAAGTCTGTTATGGATCCTCTAGCTGCTTTAGTTCCATTCATTTGAGCTAATCTGTGAGCAGGCACAGTGAGCACAGTGAGCTGTGAGCTCACTGCAATTTCTAGCCCAGAAACCACAACAAAGGGCATCTCCTTTTATGTCATGATCTGGAAAACTACACAGATATACACTGTGGCCATTCATAAATGGCAGCACAGACTACCATTGAAAATGATGAGAGGCAGATTGCTATGGATTCCATGTGTTTTTGGTACCGATTCATGGCAAATATTTTTGGCCCATTATACAGTGCCTTGCGAAAGTATTCAGCCCCCTGGAACTTTTCAACCTTTTGCCACATTTCAGGATTCAAACAAAAAGATATAACATTTTAAATTTTTGGTGAAGAATCAACAACAAGTGGGTCACAATTGTGAAGTGGAATGAAATTTATTGGATCATTTAATTTGTAATAATAAAACTGAAAAGTGGGGTGTGCAAAATTGTTTGGCCCCCTTGCATTAATACTTTGTTGCGCCACCTTTTGCTGCGATTACAGACTGAAATTCTTGCCCATTCTTTCTTGCAAAACAGCTTGAGCTCTTTGAGGTTGGATGGAGAGCGTTTGTGAACAGCAGTTTTCAGCTCTTTCCACATATTCTCAATTGGATTCAGGTCTGGACTTTGACATGGCCATTCTAAGACCTGGATACGTTTATTTTTGAACCATTCCATTGTAGATTTTGCTTTATGTTTGGGATCATTGTCTTGTTGGAAGATAAATCTTTGTCCTAGTCTCAGGTCTTTTGCAGACTCCAACAGGTTTTCATCCAGATTGGTCCTGTATTTGGCTACATCCATCTTCCCATCAATTTTAACCATCTTCCCTGTCCCTGCTGATGAAAAGCAGGCCCAAACCATGATGCTGCCACCACCATGTTTGACAGTGGGGAGTGTGTGTTCAGGGTGATGAGCTGTGTTGCTTTTACGCCAAACATATCGTTTTGCATTGTTTCCAAAAAGTTTGATTTTGGTTTCATCTGACCAGAGCAGCTTCTTCCACATGTTTGGTGTGTCTCCCAGGTTGCTTGTGGCAAACTGTAAACCAGACTTTTTAAGGATATCTTTGAGAAATGGCTTTCTTCTTGCCACTCTTCCATAAAGGTCAGATTTGTGAAGTGTTCGACTGATTGTTGTCCTATAGACAGACTCTCCCACCTCAGCTGTAGATCTCTGTAGACCTTGTTTGAGATAAAAGTTTAGAGGGACGCCTGGGTCTTGGTAGATTTGCAGTGGTCCGATACTCCTTCCATTTCAATATGATCGCTTGCACAGTGCTCCTTGGGATGTTTAAAGCTTGGGAAATATTTTGGTATCCAAATCCGGCTGTAAACTTCTCCACAACAGTATCACGGACCTGCCTGGTTTGTTCCTTGGTCTTCCTTGGTGCTTTAAACAGAACCCTGAGACTATCACAGATCAGGTGCATTTATATAGAGACTTTATTACACACAGGTGGATTCTATTTATGTTCATAAGTAACTTAGGAACACATTGGATCATTCAGAGATCCTCAATGAACTTCTGGAGTGAGTTTTCTGAACTGAAAGTAAATGGGCCGAATAATTTTGCACGCCCCACTTTTCAGTTTTATTATTACAAAAAAAGTTTAAGTGATCCAATAAATTTCATTCCACTTCACAATTGTAACCCACTTGTTGTTGATTCTTCACCAAAAAATTAAAATGTTATATATTTTTGTTTGAAGCTTGAAATGTGGCAAAAGGTTGAAAAGTTCCAGGGGGCCGAATACTTTCGCAAGGCACTGTATAAAGGCACACAAAGCCTGGTGACTGACAAACCTGTTCTCAAGAAAGAGTGGCTAGTGAAAACAATTCTCGATACGAGAAACTTTCAACTCAAATTATGTGTTACAGAGACATTTGAAGCTGGAAAAGTCTAAATACCTGGGTGTGCATCAATCCACGAATAGGCACATTTTCCACAAATGAAAAAATTTCATGATTGTTACTGCTACTCTTTTTAGGAGTGGCATCTTGTTAAGATAACTTCAACAACAAAATCACAATCCCAAAAAAGGGGAGAAAGAACCAAAGCGTGATGACAAAAGAAGACACTAGAAGCTAAAAAACAAAACAGCAAACAAAATGATGCTTACAAAGGACACCAGAAATTAAGCTATTTCTATCCACAAAAACAAACAAGCAAACAAGCAATGCAACCTGTCTCAAGTTTGCAAAAGAAATCCTGGTTTCTACACATGCTTTCGGAAAAATGTTCTTTGAACAGAAAGGACCAAAGTAAAAAAAAATAATACAAATGCAGAATGCTCAACACAACTGTGATGCATGGTGGAGGGAACATAATGGTTTGAGGCCGGTTTGCCGCTTCAGGTCCTGGATGAATTTTAGGATATACCAAAACATTTACAAAATGCAAGGTCAGCAGTCTTTGACCACAGACTGAAGAGATGCTGGGTGATGACAGTAGCACAAAGTACACTATTTAATAAACTAAAGAACGGTTGAAAAAAGATTTGTGTTTCAGATTGGCCAAATCAGAGTCCTGGTCTTAACTCTATGAATATCGTGTGACATAGCCTGAATAGGACTGTGCATATAAAGCATCTCTGAAATAGTTATGAACTTTGGGTCTCATGCTCATGACCGCGTACGAATTGCGATCCCATTATAATAAATGACTATCCATGTCTGCAAACATGTTTTATAATTTGTGGAACAGACACATGGATGAGAACAGCACATTAACGATATTCATGTACTTTCCATTTTTTTATGGACCCATGGAAATAAATGGCTCTTTAAGCAAAAGCAGCAATAGTAATTAATATCAGAGTGACTGTGACATACAGTACAGACCAAAAGTTTGGACACACCTTCTCATTCAAAGAGTTTTCTGTATTTTCATGACTATGAAAATTGTAGATTCACACTGAAGGCATCAAAACTACGAATTAACACATGTGGAATTATATACGTAACAAAAAAGTGTGAAACAACTGAAAATATGTCTTATATTCTAGGTTCTTCAAAGTAGCCACCTTTTGCTTTGATTACTGCTTTGCACACTCTTGGCATTCTCTTGATGAGCTTCAAGAGGTAGTCACCTGAAATGGTATTCCAACAGTCTTGAAGGAGTTCCCAGAGATGCTTAGCACTTGTTGGCCCTTTTGCCTTCACTCTGGGGTCCAGCTCACCCCAAACCATCTCGATTGGGTTCAGGTCTGGTGACTGTGGAGGCCAGGTCATCTGGCGTAGCACCACATCACACTCCTTCTTGGTCAAATAGCCGTTACACAGCCTGGAGGGGTGTTTGGGGTCATTGTCCTGTTGATAAATAAATGATGGTCCAACTAAACGCAAACCGGATGGAATAGCATGCCGCTGCAAGATGCTGTGGTAGCCATGCTGGTTCAGTATACCTTCAATTTTGAATAAATCCAACAGTGTCACCAGCAAAGCACCCCCACACCATCACACCTCCTCCTCCATGCTTCACGGTGGGAACCAGGCACGTAGAGTCCATCCGTTCACCTTTTCTGCGTCGCACAAAGACACGGTGGTTGGAACCAAAGATCTCAAATTTGGACTCCTCAGACCAAAGCACAGATTTCCACTGGTCTAATGCCCATTCCTTGTGTTCTTTAGCCCAAACAAGTCTCTTCTGCTTGTTGCCTGTCCTTAGCAGTGGTTTCCTAGCAGCTATTTTACCATGAAGGCCTGCTGCACAGTCTCCTCTTAACAGTTGTTGTAGAGATGTGTCTGCTGCTAGAACTCTGTGTGGCATTGACCTGGTCTCTAATCTGAGCTGCTGTTAACCTGCGATTTCTGAGGCTGGTGAATCGGATGAATTTATCCTCCGCAGCAGAGGTGACTCTTGGTCTTCCTTTCCTGGGGCGGTCCTCATGTGAGCCAGTTTCTTTGTAGCGCTTGATGGTTTTTGCGACTGCACTTGGGGACACTTTCAAAGTTTTCCCAATTTTTTGGACTGGCTGACCTTCATTTCTTAAAGTAATGATGGCCACTCGATTTTCTTTACTTAGCTGCTTTTTTCTTGCCATAATACAAATTCTAACAGTCTATTCAGTAGTACTATCAGCTGTGTATCCACCTGACTTCTGCCCAACACAACTCATGGTCCCAACCCAATTTATAAGGCAAGGAATCCCACTTATTAAACCTGACAAGGCACACCTGTGAAGTGAAAACCATTTCAGGTGACTACCTCTTGAAGCTCATCAAGAGAATGCCAAGAGTGTGCAAAGCAGTAATCAAAGCAAAAGGTGGCTACTTTGAAGAACCTAGAATATAAGACATATTTTCAGTTGTTTCACACTTTTTTGTTAAGAAGATAATTACACATGTGTTAATTCATAGTTTTGATGCCTTCAGTGTGAATCTACAATTTTCATAGTCATGAAAATGCAGAAAACTCTTTGAATGAGAAGGTGTTTCCAAACTTTTGGTCTGTACTGTTTATACCTATAGGAAAACATACTGCACCATCGATGTTATGCTTTTTGAAACAAAAAAAAAAAATTTCCATTATTAGGGGATGATGGTTTCTGTTGTTCAAACAAACAGTGGTATTAGAAAAAAAACCTGTGGCTTCTTCTGAACAAGTGGTACAAAAATTATGTCATAAGGGGGCAGATAACTACCCTTGTTTATACGCACACAGTAATATCAGAAGAATCAATTGCTTGTTCTGAACCAGCAACTCTCCTTTTTGGAAGCAGTAGCAGTACAGTGTGGATGTCGAAATTCATGGACAACGAAGAAGATATACAAGACATGAGTTGTGTGGCTGTGTAGGGGTAGTAATAATGGCAGTAGGGGAAGCAGCAGCTGTGGCGACAGGAGCAGCCATACAAAATATAATAGTATGGAAGCGAGGAAGTGGAAACAACACTCTTCACTATTTCTATTGAGTATGGGAGGATGTACATTGAGAAGAATATGAAGGAGGTGAATAACTGCCTGATGTGGGAGCCAGACTGATACAAACGTGGAGTGTTAATAGGACCTGACCTCATTATGGTGGTGGCGCTTTGCCACTGCCAAGCAAAACATTGTACCATCCCTGGTCATAATTGCTGCTCCAGGTGTTCACTGTGCTGTACACCTTGATGCACAGTAACAATTCTAAGGGACAGCTCATTTTCTCCATCACTTGAAAGTACAAGTGCATTGGTTTTAGTATATACAAGTACACTGGGAAGACAAGACAATTTTGGTGAAGACAATTTTTGGCTATATAAAAATGTAACTGCATGAGCTGCAGTCATTTGGATTTACTCTTGAATATATACAGTACTAGCAAACTGAATTGAGTTTTTAGCAATTCCATTTACACATGCCAGAAAAAAGTTGCAACTGGATTTAACTCTTTCCAATCCAAAAACTGAAACCCGAGTTTAATCAGCATTTTTTAATGCAGACTGAAGACACAAACATTGCAGATTTTCTGCTGCAGAAAATCCTATCTGTCATAAAAGTCAGGAAAGCCAATTTTTTTTTTTAATTTTAAACATTTTATTTGGCAAAAATGTCAGATACAAATGTAAATATCCACAAAAAAACGAGTATTACAGTACTACATCAAAGTACAAATATCATAAGTTGAAGGTTCTTAAAGACAAATTAGCATGACATATGATGTGTTAACTTAAATTGGGGAGAACCAACTGGGAAGGGAAATGGGATTGAGGGACGGGAAGTAGGGGGGAAGTTAGGTATAGGGGAGGGAGAAAGGGAAGAGGTAAGAGGTAAGAGGTAAGGAGAAGTTACATTTACTCATCATTATCCAGCAGACCAGGATACAGACAAGGTAAGATATAATACTAATACTATAACAGGTAGTAATCTTATGTATCCAAAGCAAGATTGTGTCTCCGAAGGGAAGTTGTGAAATTTTTTCCAAGGTGTCCACACTGCATGAAACCAGTGTGTGCGTTTGGTTTCCCACCCTGCTATTTGTTCCACTCTATAAATACTATCATATTTTAACAGCCATTGGGTAAGTGGCGGTGCATCTGTGGATTTCCAGTATTTAGCTATTAGAATTCTAGCGGCAGCTATCAAAGTGGTTAGTGAGGCCTTAAGATGTTTTGGGTATTTCAGATTATCTATGAGTCCCAATAAATATAGTTTAACAGTGGGGGTGACAGAGGTATTACCAAGTTTGGTTAGGGATAAACAAATCCGCTTCCAATAGGTAGCAATGACAGGGCATTCCCACCATATATGTAAAAAGGTGCCAATGCTTGTCTGGCATCTCCAGCATATAGGGTCGCATTCAGGGAACAGTGTGTGGAGCTTTTGTGGGGTATAATACCATCTAGTAATAACCTTATAAGTATTTTCCTGCAACTTCACACATCTACATACCCGCGACGCAGAGGAAAGGAAAGCCAATTTTAAACAACTTTGCCAAAAACCTGGATCTCAAGATCAATTTTCATTGTTTTGTTATGAAGTAAGAAGACAATTTTAAACAATTTTAAAGTGTTGGAACTAAAGGACTATGTTAATCTATTATTTGAGGACAAGACAGTTTGAAACAATTTTTTAGAAAGAAAAAATTGCAATTGGACAAAAGTACAATATAATGTATGCTAGGTCAAGCACTTAACGCCAATAAATTGAATTTTCACTTGAGCCTGTGATGCCGATTCATTTGTTGAATAGTCATAGTCCCTACATTTGTGCCTAATCAGACACATCTTATTCCCTGTCTGCAGAGTCTGCAGAGAAATTTCATATGATAATGATTTAGCAATGCTTTGGTATTCAGGCATGCAGATTTTTAGAAGACAAGACAATTTTCAATATTTAAAAAAAAAAAAGTCCAATACAATATATGACAGATCAGACATCAGACACATAACTCTAATATATGAATTTTTTGAAAGACAATTTTCATTTTTTTTTAGAAAATATGTTGCACTTGGACAGAGACTCATATAGCTGGCATTCTGGAAAGAAATGACCACATGGGACCAGAAGACCACTCTCACCACCAAAACTTGCACTAAGTCTTACCCAGATTTACAGCCTGTACCAACTATTATGAACATAAACATAGGCGCGATAGGACGTCCCCTGGGTGTGTCTAAAATATACATTGCTATTGATGCACTAAAATCCACTTATTTACACACAGGTTTTGGGTGACAGCAAAAGGGTCAATTGGACGTTTCTTGGTCGTGACAAAAATAAAAACTATTACACTGCTGTTGATGCACTAAAATATGCATATTGGAAATCTATAAAGCTTTTCAAGAGGTTTATGGAAAGAAAAAAGTACAATTATAGAACATATATGGCAAAATATATGCTGCTGGTAATGCTGGGAAATGTGCCTGTTGGACACTTATGAACTGTAGAAACCTTGTAACAGGTTTCAGAAAAAATAGAACAAATAGCGTACTGTCTCTTTAAGGATCTTTGTGCAGCACAAGATAAACATGTGATTTGTGAACAGCTCCAGCAGTCCTGACTGTAAGACAACAGTACCTTAACTGTCCCTACGCTGTTCCTATAGCTAAAACCTCATAATTCAATCTACCTAACAAAATGTATCTTCTTCAAAATCCCTACACTGTCCCCGCAAGACTGGCTCGACAAAATGGCTGGCTTATGTGTCTAATTGGTATCTATCAGAGACATGGCAGAGACATGACAGACACATCCTATCACATCAGCGGCTGATCTCACAGTAGTGTCTGTACTTCAGAGCTAAAATATAGTCTGATAGGACAGCCAATATCCTCTCTCTTGATTGGCTGTCTGGCTGACTGCAAAGCATTGTGTGTAATGTGATTGTTTGTCTTAATCTTCTTTACCCTGTTTCTTTCACTAATGCGCTGAATTTTTAAAGTAAAATGGTGGTCGCCTTTTGTGAGATTTTTCTGAAGTGAATCACGAAAACCTTTGATTCATTAGATAGAAGAATTTTTTCTGAAAATTCATGATGAATCCAATTTGTTTCAACTGTGCTCACTGTACTCTCAAGTGTCTACTTTGGAACTAGAAACTAGATTTCCATTACTTAACTTATTACTGCTAAAACTATACCATATTTCTGGTTCCTTAATAAATGTTAAACCCAACATGTACTGTATGTTATTCCATCAGCTGACTCCATTTGAACCTTAAACATCTGTATCCTCAGATGAGTTTTGTGCTATATTTAATGTAAAAACTATTCAAGCATATGCAGTACATATCCATAAAAAATGAATGTCACACAATCAATATAAATGTCTCTCTTTCACTGTTTAAAAGTTGTGAGGTTTTCCATTGTAAAAGAGAACTATGTTAATAAGTTTGAAGTCAGCACAGTGATCAACTTAGTTTGTAAAGTACAGTAATATTGTGTCACCACTTTAAAATCAATTTATCTTATTCCGCTTTACATAAATGGAAAACTTTCTAAAGTTCTTAAAGTCCTACCATATTTTGATAAAAGGATATTGAAATGAAAACCAAGAACTTCATTAAATAACCTGTCAAAGCAAAAAAGAATCCCTGCAATGTAAACACAAAGAGACTGGATCATCAAATGACAATTGATTTTGTAGTGAGGAAATCTTCATTCCAATGTCTGAATTAATATTTTCATATTTAAATATGTAATATATATTATAATACTGTAATATTGAAAATCTTTCCTCCTATTTTAACCACACAGTTTAAATAATATTTTGCCTAACAAGCTATAAAGATAAGTACACTGTACCCTGTGCCACAAGGTATATATATACAGTGGGGGAAAAAAAGTATTTAGTCAGCCACCAATTGTGCAAGTTCTCCCACTTAAAAAGATGAGAAAGGCCTGTAATTGTCATCATAGGTAGAACTCAACTATGAGAGACAAAACAAGAAAACAAATCCAGAAAATCCCATTGTCTGATTTTTAAAGAATTTATTTGCAAATTATGGTGGAAAATAAGTATTTGGTCAATAACATAAGTTTATCTCAATACTTTGTTATATATCAGAGATCTCAAACTCGTGGCCCTCCAGCTGTTGTAAAACTACAACTTCCATCATGCCAGGAGAGCCTACAGCTATTGGGGCATGCTGGGAGTTGTAGTTTTGCAACAGCTGGAGGGCCACGAGTTTGAGATCCCTGTTATATATCCTTTGTTGGCAATGACAGAGGTCAAACGTTTTCTGTAAGTCTTTACAAGGTTGGCACACACTGTTGCTGGTATGTTGGCCCATTCCTCCATGAAGATCTCCTCTAGAGCAGTGATGTTTTGGGGCTGTCGCTGGGCAACACGGACTTTCAACTCCCTCCAAAGGTTTTCAATGGGGTTGAGCTCTGGAGACTGGTTAGGCCACTCCAGGACCCTGAAATGCTTCTTACGAAGCCACTCCTTGGTTGCCCCGGCGGTTTGCTTGGGATCATTGTCATGCTAAAAGACCCAGCCATGTTTCATCTTCAATGCCCTTGCTGATGGAAGGAGGTTTGCACTCAAAATCTCACGACACATGGCCCCATTCATTCTTTCATGTACAAGAATCAGTCGTTCTGGTCCCTTTGCAGAGTAACAGCCCCAAAGCAAGATGTTGCCACCCCCATGCTTCACAGTAGTGTTCTTGGTGTTTTTGGATGCAACTCAGCATTCACTCTCCTCCAAACACGACAAGTTGTGTTTCTACCAAACAGTTCTACTTTAGTTTCATCTGACCATATGACATTCTCCCAATACTCTTCTGGAACATCCAAATGCTCTCTAGCAAACTTCAGACAGGCCCGGACATGCACTGGCTTAAAGAGGACCTTTCACCACTCCTGACATGCCTGTTTTAATAGCTTCATGCATTCCCCATGTAATAATAATTCTGGAATATCTATTCTTATGTCTGTATGTTGTGCCATTCCTTTATTATTTGCACTAGAAGTTATGAATGAATTGCTATTTGTCTTCAGTAAGGGAACAGAGGGGAGGTAACAAGTTTGGGGTATGTATCTGCACAGTCTGAACATGACAGCACTGATTGGATAGAGTCAGTCTGTGCAGGTACACACCCCAACTGGTTACCACCCCTCTGTTCCTTTACTAAAGGCAAATAGCAATTCATTCATAACTTCGAGTGCAAATAATAAAGAAATGGCACAACAAAGATCCATAAGAATAGATGTTCCAGAATTGTTATTACATGGGGAATGCATGAAGCTATTAAAACAGGCATGTCAGGAGTGGTGAAAGGTCCTCTTTAAGCAGGGGAACACATCTGGCACTGCAGGATCTGAGTCCCTGGTGGCAGAGTGTGTTACTGATGGTAGCTTTTGTTACGTTGGTCCCAGCTTTCTGCAGGTCATTCACTAGGTCCCCCCGTGTGGTTCTGGGATTTTTGCTCACAGTTCTTGTGATCATTTTGACCCCACGGGGTGAGATCTTGCGTGGAGCCCCTGATCGAGGGAGATTATCAGTGGTCTTGTATGTCTTCCATTTTCTAATTAGTGCTCCCACAGTTGATTTCTTCACACCAAGCTGCTTGCCTATTGCAGATTCACAAATCCTGTGAACAGAAACAGTATTACTCAACATAGTCTGAATGTGGAGCGGGCTGCCCCCTAAGGCGATCGGGTCCCAGTGTTAGGAAGTCGAGTGAATGTTGTGGCCCTAATAGTTTGTGTGTGTGTCACTGTGGCCCTACCTTGATACCACAGCTCCCCATGGTTAGGCTCTGTAGCTATAAAGGACAGAGTTGTAGGAGGTGGGAAGAAGTTGAACCCAGACTTTATAAAGTTCTACAGCTTTACTTGAATAAACTTGCATGCAGGCAACACTTGATCTTTCTCTTGGCTCCAGCAGGCATTGAGGTAAACTGGCAGGCAAACTGGGATACCTTTCTTCCTCGTTCTGCTGTGATAATCTCTGGCTTCAGTCTGTAAGCTGGACTTTCAAACAGTTTGGGTACCGTTGAGTGGGGTGCCTTTGGCCATTGACCCCCTTGTAATACTCACTCTATAAACTTTAAAGAGTCAAAGTGCTCTATGAGCTGCTTCCCTTGGGAGACTCCTGCTGCATGAGAGGGTTCCATTCCCCTCACTGCGCCATCTCTTGTATTTTTCCACTCTAGACTCTACTACAACTTCCTGCAAAAATCCAGAAAAAGGTAAAGTGAATCTACCATTTGGATAGTGTTACCCCCAAAGGATTAATGAAAACATCCGTTTTACACAATTTTTTAAATATTTTTTTCCCTAGATCTGCTATCTTTTGTACTCCTTTCTTACATCCAGTTATTCTAGTTTGGTTTTAATTGTTTTTACCTTTTTTATGCATTTGTTATGTCTATTCTCTAGTTATATCAGAAGCATTGATATATTTCTCCCCCTGGATTTTTCTGAGATTGTGAAGGGACCCATGTGAAATTGGAAGATAGGATTCTCATCATGGTACCTGCCCATGACTATAGAAGGCAGTGTATTCGGTGCACTCATATACTTTGGTAGGAACTTTACTCAGCAGATTTTAGCATTATTTATTTCCTTGTGATTGTATTAATTGTATAATATTATCATATCATAACTGATGACTGTTGTGATACACTCTTTTTCTAACCAGGCTATTATTTATTATTTTATTTATTCAGCCCCTTGTGACAAATTACATTTTTCCTTAAATTCCACTTTGGATACTTTGATTCTCTAAATATTAATTGTGACCATTCTTAAGGCTTATGCTACTTTTCATGCAGTCCTGAACTGTTTTATTACTTTACCACTCAGTGTTATTATTATGTTATGTCCTCCTGGACAGATGTCTGCTGCATTTTGTGTATACTCTTTATAAAGTTATGTGTCAATTGTATCAATAAAAATGTGTTTATATTATTATCTTTTATTAGGTGTACAGTACAGACCAAAAGTTTGGACACACCTTCTCATTCAAAGAGTTTTCTGTATTTTCATGACTAAGAAAATTGTGGATTCATACTGAAGGCATCAAAACTATGAATTAACACATGTGGAATTATATACTTAACAAAAAAGTGTGAAACAACTGAAAATATGTCTTATATTCTAGATTCTTCAAAGTAGCCACCTTTTGCTTTGATTATTGCTTTGCACATTCTTGGCATTCTCTTGATGAGCTTCAAGAGGTAGTCACCTGTAATGGTTTTCACTTCACAGGTGTGCCCTGTCAGGTTTAATAAGTGGGATTTCTTGCCTTATAGATGGGATTGGGACCATGAGTTGTGTTGGGCAGAAGTCAAGTGGATACACAGCTGATAGTCCTACTGAATAGACTGTTAGAATTTGTATTATGGCAAGAAAAAAGCAGCTAAGTAAAGAAAAACGAGTGGCCATCATTACTTTAAGAAATGAAGGTCAGTCAGTCAGAAAAATTGGGAAAACTTTGAAAGTGTCCCCAAGTGCAGTCGCAAAAACCATCAAGCGCTACAAAGAAACTGGCTCACATGAGGACCGCCCCAGGAAAGGAAGACCAAGTGTCACCTCTGCTGCGGAGGATAAGTTCATCCGAGTCACCAGCCTCAGAAATCGCAGGTTAACAGCAGCTCAGATTAGAGACCAGGTCAATGCCACACAGAGTTCTAGCAGCAGACACATCTCTACAACAACTGTTAAGAGGAGACTGTGTGCAGCAGGCCTTCGTGGTAAAATAGCTGCTAGGAAACCACTGCTAAGGACAGGCAACAAGCAGAAGAGACTTGTTAAAGAGCACAAGGAATGGACATTAGACCAGTGGAAATCTGTGCTTTGGTCTGATGAGTCCAAATTTGAGATCTTTGGTTCCAACCACTGTGTCTTTGTGCAACGCAGAAAAGGTGAACGGATGGACTCTACATGCCTGGTTCCCACCATGAAGCATGGAGGAGGAGGTGTGATGGTGTGGGGGTGCTTTGCTGGTGACACTGTTGGGGATTTATTCAAAATTGAAGGTATACTGAACCAGCATGGCTACCACAGCATCTTGCAGCGGCATGCTATTCCATCCGGTTTGCTTTTAGTTGGACCATCATTTATTTATCAACAGGACAATGACCCCAAACACCCCTCCAGGCTGTGTAAGGGCTATTTGACCAAGAAGGAGAGTGATGGGGTGCTACGCCAGATGACCTGGCCTCCACAGTCACCAGACCTGAACCCAATCGAGATGGTTTGGGGTGAGCTGGACTGCAGAGTGAAGGCAAAAGGGCCAACAAGTGCTAAGCATCTCTGGGAACTTCTTCAAGAATGTTGGAATACCATTTCAGGTGACTACCTCTTGAAGCTCATCAAGAGAATGCCAAGAGTGTGCAAAGCAGTAATCACAGCAAAAGGTGGATACTTTGAAGAACCTAGAATATAAGACATATTTTTAGTTGTTTCACACTTTTTTGTTAAGTATATAATTCCACATGTGTTAATTCATAGTTTTGATGCCTTCAGTGTGAATCCACAATTTTCATAGTCATGAAAATACAGAAAACTCTTTGAATGAGAAGGTGTGTCCAAACTTTTGGTCTGTACTGTACATTTTGTTCATTTTGGTGGTTCTAGATTCAGGATCAAGGCATAAATTGGAACCCATGTGTATCAGGATTCACTTAGGAAGAGTGGTGTTCATGGACAGAAGATAACCAAGACATAAGACATCGATCAACAATCAGACTGACCACACGAGTCACAAACACTCTGGTCAGGATAGCATGCATCCTGCACACAGAATTCCTGGAGACAGAAATGCGACTGATCTCCCAGGCAAACAGCCCTAAGGCAAAAGTCTAAATAGCAGAGTGATTAAGACACCTGACTACTGTACCTAATGTTCACACCCACAGACAAGGGAAACACTAAGCCTTACATTAACAAACACAGGGAGCATACAAGTCATAGATAACAGCTCACACACTGACAGAAGTCCGCAGTCAGCATGGACAACACAAGCAGTTAGCCTACATGGTACCACAATGTCACAGTGAACAGCACTGTGACATAAAGTTACAGAGCTGGGTTTCTGAATGCTGAAACAATGGAGGTCATTTACTAAGTGATTTACTACATGATATACATCACTAAGCACAATGTCAAGCGGCAGATGGAGTGGAGTAAAGCATGCCATCATTTGAATGTGGAGCAGTGGAAATTTGTTCAGTGGAGCAATGAATCACACTTTTATATCTGTCAGCTGATGGAAGAGTTTAGATTTGGCAAATGCCAGGAGAATGTTACTTGCTTGACTGTATTGTGCCAATCCTGTGTTTTTTTTTGTTTTTTTTTTACAGGGTTTGGCCTAAAAAGTATGTTTACTGACCCTGCCATGGGCCCAGCTGGGAGACAGTATACAGTTACTGTATGTATACCTGTATGTAATGAAAGATATGGTATTTTGACTAGTTACATTGGAATTTGTCTAATCCCTTTAAGTTTTTGTCCATCTGTATCCCCAGATTAAGTTTAGAGTCATTTGCACACAGTTTGCTATTTCTCCACCTTCTTCAAATCCCTCTGTAGTATTATATTAAAATGTTTTTCTTATCTCTAAAAACTATGTGAAAATAGTTTACATGCAGTAAGATTAATAGTTTTCTTTCAAACAATGAACCTTACAGTTCTTCTCCTGTGATCCACTAATTCCTTTCCTCGCCCTCCTTTCCACTTGTTCCAGTTCAGCAATATATTTCTTATAAAGTGTGCACAATATTCCATGTGAGGTTTGATAACTGATTTCTACTGTATATAGGAAACTTACATTGTCTTCATTATACTATGCTATTTCTCTGCCTTCTCCTAATCCCTCTGTAATATTATTAAAATGGTTTTCTCACCTACTTGAAAGTGATTCACCTGAAGTGAGATTAGTCATTTACTTGGTTTATTTCATACATGCGGCACAGCAATCCAGCAGGCTGTTCTCTGGAGTTCTCTGGATTCGGAATAGCCAGATCCCATTGACAGTAAATGCTGGGATTCAGCTGGACAAAAACTATTGCATGCAGAAATTTTTGACTGGCTGAATCCCTACATTTACGCTGTGCTGTGGTCAGATTCCCACCAGTGCTGAATCCAGAGAGCACCAGCAGGGTTACTGTCTACAGCTAAGGTGCCTCTGTTAGGCGGTTTCACATGCATTAATATCATGTTCCTAGTGCGTATGTCCTGTTTGTGTAAAGTCCTGTACCTTGAACACATATTTATCCCCCATTGGCCCCTCTATATAGTACTGGAGGTTGTATATTCGTTGTATCTTATCTCAATTCCCACCTGGCTTTCTCCATCCTTGTCTCTGGTGGTATCATATTTCACATATTGGGTAGTAGATGGTGCAAAGTCAGTGAGCAAAATAATAGTAGAGAAGATGGAGTAATCACAGCACAACCCTACAAATTGTGATCAAGGAGCATGCAGAAAGTTGTTAATACAGGCAATGTCTGTGAGAGGAGAGAGAGGCCATGGAAATTGCAGTCATTCATATTAGTAATTGCGTCCATAGCAAACCCTGTCAACATCAAAACAAAGGCACAGCACAGAAATCGACATGATAATGGAAAAAAAACAAAAAAACTCATTATGGCATAATTTAGTGGTCATTAAGAAACATCTATGTTTTTCTATACTTCTTATGGGCTCAGAAAACCCATTTTACCTCTTCTGTATTGATTATCATATTTTTCGTCCTATAAGATGCACTTTCCCATAAGACAAACCTAGGCTTTAGTAGGAGGAAAATAAGAAAAAAAAAACATATTTTTCCTCAGATCAAACCCCCTATCAGATCCCCAATGTTAATCAGTCCTCAGTGCTGACCCACAATGTTAAAAAGACCTCAGCTCAGAGCCCCAATCAGACTCCCAATATTAATCAAACCTAAGATCAGACCCGCAATATTAATAAGACCTCCATGTTAATCAGACCTCAGATCAGACAAAAAAAATAAATCAACTCACCTCTCTGGTTCCGGACGCTGCCACCACTCCTGAGAACCATTGTTCTTCCTGCCGCACCCAACATCACACAGAGTGAGGTCACAGAGCGTGCTGATGTCCTTACACTGTGTGCAGGTCACAGCACGGCGTGGAGTGCCAGCAGACGAACACCAGGAAGCGGTGAGTACAGAGCCTGCACAGGCTGTGCAGCATACACCGCTCCTCAGTCCTTCTGTACTAATGAGCAGATCCATAATGATAAGCCATCTATATGTATAGACATTGAAAAGAATAGGATCAAATACTGACTCCTATGGTACCCAACTAGCAAAAGTGTTCCAATCTGAGCACACAATAGTACTATAAAGGTAGACATTGGAGACTATAGTAGTAAAGCAAGCCTGCCAATGATACAATGCTCATAAGACAAGTAATTATGCAAGCAATCAACTGCAATTAATCTATTATATATGAAAAATAAGCAATGTATTCACAACATTCTTACTAAAATTTTACTTCCTCTCTTGCTCTTATTCTTGTAAGCGAGTCTATTTGTCACTTAGGTTGTGTCTGTCTATCCCTGTCAGCATGATATAAAGTAGTCCCAGGTTATTTTGACAGGTGCATCATTCAACCAAGAATGTCCAACAAAAGTCTGGTCAGGTCATTTTTTAGGCTACTGATTTAATTTCTTTTAAACAGCAATCCTATGAATGGCTCATGCTATGACTACATTTGAATGCTATTCATTTAAAAAATACACTACACAGTCAGGGAAAAGGGATATCACAGTCAGGTCAAGCTGTCTAATCTATCATAAACCTGTAGGTAGTTTCACATTACAGTGTTGTGGTAATATATCTGCTATAGAATGCTTTTCAGAGAGGGAAAACATTATTTATTTTACCTATCAAATGCATCGTTGTTCAAATTTGTAATTTACATTATTTACCTAGAATGGCACTAAGACACATGTAAGCTATTAGATAACTGAGATTCCATATTTTTAATTAATTTCAGTTTGTTTATAGACGCTAGCAAGCTAAGAGATAATAAAACAGGAAACATGTTTTATACTGCAGTTTATTTCTTGACTTTATAAATTTGCTACTGCTTAATGGCCTATGAAAACATTCAGGCTAGCATTTTTCTATAGCATGCAAAAAGAAAATGCTGTAAATACAAGTAACATTAAATCTGCAATAGTGGAAAGGTAATATCAGTTCTGTTAATGGGTAATAGAGCAAGAGGAAATTTGGTATCACAAATCAAAGTTTCTGTTTGTGTAAAGAAATAAGCATATTATGAAATATGGATTAGTGAATAAAATACATAGCAGAAATTTATGGCGATCAGTGAAGGCAGCTTTATTAATTAGTAGTATTGGTAGGCTTATTTAAGGAAGTTAAAGGGGTTTCCCATTAGAAAAACAAGGCTTAGGTTTAAAAATATCAGCTAAGAGAGAAACTGTATAACATATTTAAAAAATTCAATACATACTAGATATGAGTGAAACATCCAAAGTCGACTTGCATAATACTTTGAATACTGTCTTCGCATAATAACTTCAGTATTCTAATACTGTACGGAACACTTGCTCCATAAAGTATTTAAACAAAGTATTATGCAAATTAACTTTGGATGTTTCATCCAAAGTCGATTAGCTGATCCCTAATAATTACCTGTTAAATCCCACATTGTTCCAGCGCTAATCATGTGCTCCCTGCCATTCTCTGTTTACTGGGCCACAGTGATAACTTTATGTCGAAAACACATGGCCGCTGCAGCCTTTCAGAGCTAAACTTTAGAAAAAGAAAAGCCATATCTTCTCATATATCTTCACTATGCTGGGACATGTCTTCAAGTTCAGCATTTTTTCATTCCTCTTTTATTCATCCTGTTATTAGTTGCCTGGCAACACTAGGGTCCTGGGTTCTAACTGAAATAAAGGACATCTCTTTGGAGTTTGGCTTCCTTTGACTTAGTCTTAGTTTGTGTTTGACTACTATAAGAAAATTATATTATAAGCACCATGGACAAGGATGATTTTAATGAATGTTCAGCTCCGTTGAATATTTTGGCACTGTAAAAGTAATGGGAAATAAAGTATGGGTAGGTTCACGAATGGGTGCTACCATACCTCTTGTCAAAAAGGCTTGTCCCTACACATGACACTGTGCAGTCAGTCCTGTCAGCATTACGATATTTCCAGAAGGAATGACAGAGGTATAGCACTATGTAGATTTGAGCAGACGCCCCAGATTTGATAGTTTAAGGGGAATACAGATATTTGCTTAAAAAAAAAAAAAAAAGACATGTCTGGCTTGTGTTATCTAATAAATCTAAAGTTGAAAAAATAGTCTAACTAATGATATTTTATACATAAAGGGGTTGTCTCACTTCAACAATATGATATTTATCATGTAGAGAAAGTTAATGCAAGGCACTTAGTAATATATTGTGATTGTCCATATTGCCTCCTTTGCTGGCTGGATTTATTTTTCCATCACATTGTATACTGCTCGTTTCCAGGGGTGTATGTGTAAAGGGATTAGATTGTACAGAGACACACCCCTTTGACAATGAAAAAGGTAACACCCATATATCAATTCATTCATAAATCTCTAGCAGGAATAATGTTAGGAAGGCAGAATGCAGCATTTTAAGAGAAGATGCTCCAGGTTATTATTTATTGGGGAATACATGTACTGTATTTGCTAAAATGGACAATCGAGAGTGGTGACGGATTTTCTTTTATAGGTTGGTATAGGTTCTTTTGTTGTTTTATTCCCTCCCTTAGGTGTTTTTTTATCCTGCAAAACGCTTTTAAGCTCTCACAATACAAGGGTACGTGTTGGCCTTTGGCTAGATGTTGAAGGTATAAGCCAATCTCTGAATAGGGTATGGTTTAGACAGATGGGTAAAAATGGTTTACTTTTATTACCAATTTTATGAATAACAATTTTTGGGGGGAACTTATCAAGACTGGAGTAAAGGAAAACTGGTTTAGCTGCCCATAGCAACCAATCAGATTCCATCTTTCATTTTTCAGAGCTCCTTTGGAAAGGTGGAATCTGATTGGTTACTATGGACAACTAAGTCAGTTTTCCTTTACACCAGTTTGATAAATCTCCCCTTTAGTTTTTAAAGCAGATCTAGATAATGTATTACCTTTCAAAAACAGGTATGTGTACAATATATTTCTTCTTTTGTTCAATATTAATTGTTTACTTAACCTTAAAGGGGTTTTCCCAGGCACTGATTGTCCCCTGCCGTGCTATGGGCAGGTTAGTAATATCTCAAAAAGAAAACTCTAGTGGCCTTTGTTAGGCTCCTGGCTTCATAAAAAAACTAACTCTGATATTGCATTCTGGTGGTTTATACTTGAGCTTAGTTTATACTACAAAATTCCTGTAACTGTCCTTGAGGGAGGCGGTACACCAAACCTAACCCTCACAATGGAACTATGGCCCTATCCAGGTCTTTCTTGGCTGTGTAGAAACCGAACAATCTAGGCTTAGTGACAGCTTTAATTTTACTTGCAACATGAAGGTGAAATAGCATTGTTGACAATGAATCTATCTGCATACATTCTAATATCTTCAGAAGGACATTAAAAAGAAATTGGAGTTATGAAGATAAATGTGATATTTTATATGACTGACCAAAAATCATTCTTTTTGTTAGGTGCCTGAGAATTTAAGTTTAAGAATAGTTCTTTTCAACAATGGGATACCTTTGAAATCTAAAAATGATTGTACTGTTTCTTTTATAGGACTTAATGACTATTTGTTTAAACTACTTTATTAAAGAGCATGTAAACATAATTTAGAAATAAATATAATTTTGTGGACATGCAGTAAATTAGGGAATGTTGTAATTAAGTAAAAGTAATTTTGCAAAATGAAAACTAGGTCATATTTTAATTGCATTACAGTTTATCTTAATTATGAAAATGCCAGCAGGAGCCATGGAAGGAAAACTGTTTTTTCAAGCGCATTAGTTTAGTAGGACAAATAGCATGGTATGCAAAAGTTTGAGTTCAGTAATAATGAAAATAACAAAAATAATATCTACCATTGTAACAGCGGCTGCTGTGTGCTGCTGTTCGCCTGCTTACTGCCGCGGTCCTGGGCGTCGTGTTCAGCGGTGATCTGCTGCCTGTGTTTCCCGTTCACCGCTGCAGTCCTGGGCTCTGTCTGCGTAAGTGCTGTTGCTCTGTGATCCACTCCAGAGTTTCCATTCAGTCCTGGCTACAACATCCTTGTTCCTTGCATCACTCCCTCTGGGCCGGAGCAGGTTGGATCATGTGACCATGTTAGATCATGGGGTTGATCATGTGACCATGTTGGATCATGTGAATTGGATCATGTGATCTTGTTGACCAACCCTGGCTCTCCTGATCACATATAAGTGGCTCAGCCCTCTTCCCAGATGCCTCAGTGTCAAGGTCCTTGTGTCTTGCCTTTGGTTGCGCTTGTTCCCGTTTGTGTTCCAGTGTTCCTGACTCCTGCTTGTTTCCGGACTCCGCTACCCGCCTGATCCCTGCCTGCCTGCATTGACTCTCTTGTTGCCGACCCGGATTGCCTGACTTGTACCTGTGCTGCTTGCCCTGACCCATTGCCTGTCTGACTTCGCCTCTGCCTCATCCTTCGGTCCTGCATTGTTGCTCCTGGTAACGACTCGGCCCTCTGACCACCGCTGTACCTCTGGTACCTTCACAGGTACTTCCTGGTCCTCCTGGACCAGCTGCCTCGTGTTCCAACCCTCCTCAAGAGTTAGCGACCTGGTGTTCCCCTCGGAAAGTGTATTCCCACCATCAGGTGTATTGTGAAGATCGAGGGGTTCACTTAGACAACACTCTTAGAGGAGGTAGGGCACGAGGCACAGTGGGCCCACACCCGCTGATTCGTGACAAACATATCTACAGTACATCTATGAAACTCCTTAATAATGTATATAACAGGGGCAGGAGATAATACTATATTTCTAAAAAAGATTAGTATACTACTTGCTTATAATGAAATGTGCTCTTCGAAGTTAGCAATCCTAAATGGCTTCATTTCATTTGAGGATCAAACTATGCTCACTAATGGCTCCACTGCAGTGGCAAAAAGTAGGGATGACAAGGAACCCTCAAACATAAGTCTTCATAACATCACAAGCAATTAATTTTGAAGTACACAGTGCCATCATTGAGAGGAAAATAGTCATTGATGTCTCTGTTCAGTGTCTACTATCATTTGAAGACAGAAAGGATTAAGGTGCTACAAATCGTACATATGTGACATGACCTCCCCAAACTGTGATTGTACCCTAATAGGGGAATATCAGGGGAATGTTTTTTTACCAAATACTCTACTTGACTAACATAGGAAAATAAAGATTCTGATCCATTCTGGATAAAGTGTGATGAGAGATGAAATAACATGAACACTGTCTGACCATAGGAATCCCAAATTGCCATGTAAATAATGTAAATAATTTATAAAGTCACAAGAAGCTATCAAGCCCCTTTCAGAACTTCATCGGTATGTGGTGGACAAATGTATAGGGCAATTAGAATGTTATTAATATTATGTATAAAACATAATAGGAATACAAATATGGCCTCTGAATCTACTTCAGATTTGGAACAGTTAAAAGGGATTGATCTATGGATCAGGACACTGACGTCTCTGCATATGTCAAGTAGGTACCTACTCCAGTAAACTGGAGTAAAATATACCTGATATGTATGCAAGCTAGGCACTAGTATAGATTTCAGTTCTGGCTCATAAACAGCCTTAAAAGGTGCTACAATTATTAAAAGGCATGTGTCTTAAAGGGGTTTTCCAAGTTCTAAATATGGATAACCTATCCTCAGTGGGGTTCTGACATGGTAACCCACCAATCAGCTGTTCTTTGCAGTTGCCAGAAAAGAACAGTGGATAGAGCTGGAGGCAGACAACTCCTTCTACTGTGTAGGAGCCATGCAAGGTTACCTCACCTCAACTCCCAGGCAGTTTGGCGGTATGGCCACATAGTGGATAGAAGTTTCTGCTTCTCACTCCGCCTGCTGTATTTTCTTTCTGGGGATAGGACGTCCAACCAATCTGATATTCCTAAGGATAGGTTATCAAACTCTAGAACCTGATAAACCCTTTTAATAATTTTGGCACATCTAACGTCAGAAGGCCACAAACTTTTTTTGCAGATTTTCCACTTTAATCAATTTTTTCCTATAACACATCATGGGTTTACAACAAAAGAAACCTCAATATTTATTACCTTGATTCTACATAAATACCCCACATATAGTTGTAAACTAGTGTATGGGTGCACTACAGTGCTCAGAAGGCAAGGAGCGCCATACAGTTTTTGTCTTTGGGTGCCATGTTGCATTTATTTTTTGTTGACTTAACTGAGTGAGGGCTTATTTTTTTGTAGAACAAACTTTAGTTTTTATTGGCACCATTTTGGGCATTTGACTTTCTTAGCACTTTTTATCCCATTTTTTGGGAGGTGAGGTGGGCAAAAAACTGAAATTCTGTCAGTGTTTTTGTTTTTTATGAGCATTACCATGTGGTGTATATATATATATATATATATATATATATATATATATATATATGTAATGATAACTTTATTCTACAGATTGATCCGAATATGGTGATACCAAATTGATATGCTTTACTACTTTTGTATAATAAAAATATGATAAAATCCCTTTTTATTTAAAATCTGTTATATTTTGCATTGCTATATACAACATGTTAATTTTTCTGCCAATGTACAGTAAATGGCTTATCTTTTGCAGGGCAGATTGTACTTTTTATCTGTTCCATTTTCTGGTATATAAGACAGCTTTGATGACTTGATATTATGTTTTTTGGGAAGCGAGGTGACAAAAAAAGCTGTTTTGGCATATATATATATATTTTTTACTATGTACACCTGATGGGGTAGATCATATGAACCGGTCGTTATGGACACAACAATACCAAATAAGTCTATATTTATTTTATTTTTTTAGGTTTTACATAATAAGAGCATTTTTGGAAAAAAAATCATGTTTTTGTGCTATTTTCTTAGAGCCATATTTTTAAAATTTTTCTAGCTATGGTCTAGTATCTTGGGCTCTTGTTTTGTGGGATGAGGTGACGTTTTTATTGGTATCATTTTGCGGTACATACAACCCTTTTTTCACTTGATATTATCTTTTTTAGGAGGCGAGGTGACTAAAAAATAGCTGTTTTATTTTTTATTTTTATGAAATACTTATTTTTATTTTTTATTTTATACTTTGTGTGTGGTCATACAAGACCTTTGGGGCACATTTAACATCACATTTTTTTCTACAATTGATTTCTCCTGTAACTCGGGCTGACATAGTAGCCCCAGTTTCTGAGGGAATACAGCATCCAAAGAGGATTTACAGAACTATGTAGCACTACTAGCAGAAGGACTCGACTTCGCAAAGGTTTATTTAATCTATTTCATTTAATGTTTGTGTGTGTCGTTAAAAGATATCAACAGTATCCCCCATAACAGTGACATCTACAGTACCCCACCCCCTTAACAGTAACCTCCACAGCGAATGTCCCTTTAACAGTGACCTCCACTGTACCCTACTAACTTAACAGTGACCTCACAGTAGCCCGCTGTCCCTTTAATAGTGGCCTCCACAGCCCTCTCCTCCCTTAACAGTAACATCCACAGTGCCCTCCCCTTTAACAGTGACCTCCACAGCAGCTGCCCCTTTATTAGTGGCCTTCACAATACTCGGTCTTGTAAACAGTGATTTTCACAATAACCCTCTCCCTTAACAGTGACCTCCACAGAGCTCCGTTCTCTTAAAATTTGACCTCCACAACACCCCACCCCTTAACAGTGACCTCTACAGCACTCCGACCCTTAACACTGACCTCCATAGCGGACTATGCCCTTAACTGTGAACTCCACCGTTCCCTGTCCCCTTAACAGAGACCTTCACAGCACTCGCCCCCTTAACAGTGATGTCCACAGCGCCTCGCCCCTCAAACTGTGACCTCCACATCGGCCGCCCCTTTATTAGTGACCTCCACAGTACCCCGTCCCCTTAACAGTGGCCTCTACAGCAATTTGCCCCTTAACACTGAACTCCATAGTGGACCGTCCCCTTAACTGTGACCTCCACAGCAGCCTGCTCCTAGGGTGACCAGAGGTCCGGTTTTAGGCCGAACAGTTAGGCTTTTAGACTCCCTGTCCTCCGTCCGGTGCAAGATGGACACCGGGATGTCCTTTTGAACAGCTCACTTTTAGACAGCAGCACTGTACTGTCTGAGCCTGAGCTGCAGGGAGAAAGTCACCCTCTCTGCAGCTAAAAGAAAATGATTTTTACCTTTATTTTTAATCCCCGTCGGCTACGGAATGGGGGGGGCATGGTCTAACCTGGTTGGGGGCATGGCTTAGCGGGACCTGGGGGGGAAGCTGGATTGAAACCTGTGTAAAACTGTGTGTATGTAGAGACTAAGGGCCTGCGAGCTTCTATTGGCTGATAAGGGACATGTGACCGTGTATATGGCAGTTGGGATATAATATAAGACCTGTAGGCCTTTATTGGCTAATATAGGTCCTGGGATTTGGATTTTTGGGAATATCTCAGGAACGGTATGTACTAGAGAGCTGAGACCCGGTCTAAAACCGTCCCAGACACCTGATGTACATGTGTGCCAAATTTAGTGATTGCAAATGCGACAGTGCAGATTCCTTTAGCGGACATACACATATACACTCAGCATTATATATAGATACTAGCTGAAGGACCCGGCTTGCCCGGGTATATTTAATTTATTTGATTTACTGTTTGTATGTGTGTGTCGTTAAAAGATATCAAGAGTAACCTCTACAGTGCCCACCCCTTTAACACTGACCTCTACAGGAGCCCACCCCTTTAACAGTGATCTCTACAGCAGCCCGCCCCTTTAGCAGTGATCTCTACAGCTGACCGACCCTTTAACAGTGACCTCTACAGTTGCCCGCCCCTTTAACAGTGACCTCTACAGCAGCCCGCCCCTTTAACAGTGACCTCTACAGCAGCCCTCCCCTTTAACAGTGACCTCTACAGCAGCCCACCCCTTCAACAGTGACCTCTACAGCAGCCTGCCCCTTTAACTGTGACCTCCACATCAGCTAGAGTAGCCACTGTCTTCATCCCAGAAAGCCAGACCTCACCGGCCATTCCCCCAAACGTGAAACAGCGCCCCCAGTTCCCATGAAGACACACCACTAAGCATGAGGCCACGCCCCCTTGGCTCTGTGAAGACACGGAGGAGAAGCTGTCTGAGTGTGAGCTACTGAAAGGGTGAACATCCCTGTGTCTGTCCAGGCACTGCGTCGGACGGAGAACAGGTAGCCAGAAAACAGGACTGTCCAGCCTAAAGCCGTACATCTGGCCACCCTAACATCAGCCTGCCCCTAGGGTAGCCAGAGGTTTTGTTTTAGGCTGGACAGTCTGGCTTTCAGACTCCCTGTCCTCTGTCATGCGCAGGGCCTGGATGGACACAAGGATTTCCTTTTGAACAGCTCACTCTCAGCAGCAGCACTGTGCAGTCTGAGCAATGAGCTGCAGGGAGAAAGTCACCCTCCCCCCACCCCTGCAGCTGACAGAAGGTGATTTTTACCTATATTTTTAATCCCGGTCAAATGCGGCATGGAAGGGGCGTGGCCTGACTAAGTCAGGATTGTGACTTAGTGGGATCTGGGGGTAGTGCTTTAAAGTCCTTCTTTTGACAGTGGCCTGAATTACAGGTCGATGCCATAGTAATTTAGGAGGAAGGTGGGTAGCAGTGGAAGAATACATCTTTTATTACTACTGAACGGTAAATATGTGAAATTTACATTATATGAGGTAATGATTGATGATGAGTTAGTCTAAGACATAAGTTATAGTTATGGTAAACGGAATACCCCTTTACCGTTGTCATCCACAGTGCTCTGCCTCTTTAATGCAGACCTACAGAAGTGAACTGGCTAGGTTGTCATTGAAACCTGGTGTGTGGAAACTGCCTGTGAGCTTCTATTGGCTGATAAGGGTCATGTGACCAGGCTACTATTGGCTAATGCATTTTTTTGGAATATCTCAGGAACGGTATGCCCCGGAGAGCTGAAAACTGTTCTAAAACCTTCCCGGACACCTGATGTACATGTGTGCCAAATTTTGTGATTGTAGCTGCAGCGGTGCGGATTCCTTTAGCGGGAATACACACACACACACACACACATACACTCAGCTTTGTATATTAGGTATAGATAAAGCCTGGCTGCAGGGCTAATCGAGGTCTATGGAAGACCTGTCAGCTCCTGCAGTCTCCTGGCCCCAGCGATCAAATGACTGCCTGGGCAGGACCAGGAAGCGGCATAGCGCTTACATGCTGTGTATTCTGTCATCTTGAAGACAGGGACACAGAGGAATGGTCAATGCCTTCTTTTTGGGGTCCCCTGCTGACAGTGCCCCCCCCCTCAGCAGCTGCACAATTAGCGTGCAGTTGCAATCTCTGAATGAACATCCCAGAATGTCCATTCAGAGACTATGCCTGGCCTCCGGGACGTTTTCTGGAACTACCCTTCTAGTAATTCATGATTCTATTTTGGCAATTTTCAAGATGGATTTTCCACCACCATCTTGGACTGAAGTAATTATCATGCTGTTCCTCAAACCCAGGAAGAACCATCTTTAGTCATACAGAGCAATTTCTTTAATGAACTGTGATGCTTTGTTGATTACAAAAATCCTGACTAATCCTTTGTATAAAATAATAAATAGTTTTAATCATTGTGATCAAACTGGCATTATGCCATGCAAATCAACTTAAAAAAAAAAAAGAAATATATATATATATATATATATATATATATATATATATATATATATATACAGTATATATATACATATATACAGTACAGACCAAAAGTTTGGACACACCTTCTCATTCAAAGAGTTTTCTGCATTTCATGACTATGAAAATTGTAGATTCACACTGAAGGCATCAAAACTATGAATTAACACATGTGGAATTATATACTTAACAGAAAAGTGAAACAACTGAAAATATTTCTTATATTCTAGGTTCTTCAAAGTAGCCACCTTTTGCTTTGATTACTGCTTTGCACACTCTTGGCATTCTCTTGATGAGCTTCAAGAGGTAGTCACCTGAAATGGTATTCCAACAGTCTTGAAGGAGTTCGCAGAGATGCTTAGCACTTTTTGGCCCTTTTGCCTTCACTCTGTGGTCCAGCTCACCCCAAACCATCTCGATTGGGTTCAGGTCTGGTGACTGTGGAGGCCAGGTCATCTGGTGTAGCACCCCATCACTCTCCTTCTTGGTCAAATAGCCCTTACACAGCCTGGAGGTGTGTTTGGGGTCATTGTCCTGTTGATAAAAAAATGATGGTCCAACTAAACGCAAACCAGATGGAATAGCATGTCGCTGCAAGATGCTGTGGTAGCCATGCTGGTTCAGTATGCCTTCAATTTTGAATAAATCCCCAACAGTGTCACCAGCAAAGCACCCCCACACCATCACACCTCCTCCTCCATGCTTCACGGTGGGAACCAGGCATGTAGAGTCCATCAGTTCACCTTCTCTGCGTCGCACAAAGACACGGTGGTTGGAACCAAAGATCTCAAATTTGGACTCATCAGACCAAAGCAGAGATTTCCACTGGTCTAATGTCCATTCCTTGTGTTCTTTAGCCCAAAAAGTCTCTTCTGCTTGTTGCCTGTCCTTAGCAGTGGTTTCCTAGCAGCTATTTTACCATGAAGGCCTGCTGCACACAGTCTCCTCTTAACAGTTGTTGTGGAGATGTGTCTGCTGCTAGAACTCTGTGTGGCATTGACCTGGTCTCTAATCTGAGCTGCTGTTAACCTGCGATTTCTGAGGCTGGTGACTCGGATGAACTTATCCTCCGCAGCAGAGGTGACTCTTGGTCTTCCTTTCCTGGGGCGGTCCTCATGTGAGCCAGTTTCTTTGTAGCGCTTGATGGTTTTTGCGACTGCACTTGGGGACACTTTCAAAGTTTTCCCAATTTTTCGGACTGACTGACCTTCATTTCTTAAAGTAATGATGGCCACTCGTTTTTCTTTACTTAGCTGCTTTTTTCTTGCCATAATACAAATTCTAACAGTCTATTCAGTTGGACTATCAGCTGTGTATCCACCTGACTTCTGCCCAACACAACTCATGGTCCCAACCCCATTTATAAGGCAAGAAATCCCACTTATTAAACCTGACAGGGCACACCTGTGAAGTGAAAACCATTTCAGGTGACTACCTCTTGAAGCTCATCAAGAGAATGCCAAGAGTGTGCAAAGCAGTAATCAGAGCAAAAGGTGGCTACTTTGAAGAACCTAGAATATAAGACATATTTTCAGTTGTTTCACACTTTTTTGTTAAGAAGATAATTCCACAAGTGTTAATTCATAGTTTTGATGCCTTCAGTGTGAATCTACAATTTTCATAGTCATGAACATAGTAACATAGTTTATAAGGTCGAAAAAAGACATCTGTCCATCCAGTTTGGCCTGTTTTCCTACAAGTTGATCCAGAGGAAGGCAAAAAAACCCTGTGAGGTAGAAGCCAATTTTCCTCACTTTAGGGAAAAAAATTCCTTCCCAACTCCAATCAGGCAATCAGAATTACTCCCTGGATCAACAACCCATCTCTAGTAACTATAACCTGTAATATTATTACCCTCCAGAAATACATCCAGGCCCCTCTTGAACTCTTTTAGTGAACTTACCATCACCACCTCCTCAGGCAGAGAGTTCCATAGTCTCACTGCTCTTACCATAAAGAATCCTCTTCTATGTTTGTGTACAAACCTTCTTTCCTCCAGACGCAGAGGATGGCCCCTCGTCACAGTCACAGTCCTGGGGATAAATAGATCATGGGAGAGATCTCTGTACTGACCTCTGATATATTTATACATAGCTATTAGATCTCACCTCAATCGTCTTTTTTCTAAAGTGAATAAGCCTAATTTTGATAATCTTTCTGGGTACTGTAGTCCACCCATTCCAGTTATTACTTTAGTTGCCCTCCTCTGAACCCTCTCCAGCTTGGCTATGTCTGACTTGTTCACAGGAGCCCAGAACTGTACACAGTAGTCCATGTGCGGTCTGACTAGTGATTTGTAAAGTGGCAGGACTATGTTCTCATCACGGGCATCTATGCCTCTTTTGATGCAACCCATTATCTTATTGACCTTGGCAGCAGCTGTCTGACACTGGTTTCTACAGCTTAGTTTGCTGTTCACTAAAATTCCTAGGTCCTTTTCCATGTCAGAGTTACCTAATATTTTACTATTTAGTATGTACTGGTGACTTGCATTATTCCTTCCCATATGCATAACCTTACATTTGTCAGTGTTAAACCTCATCTGCCACTTCTCTGTCCAAGCCTCCAGTCTATCCAGATCCATCTGTAGCAGTGTAATGTCCTCTTCTGTGTTAATTACTTTACACAGTTTAGTGTCATCTGCAAAAATTTATATTTTACTGTGCAAGCTTTCTACAAGCTCATTAATAAATATATTGAAGAGAATAGGGCCCAATACTAACCCCTGTGGTGCCCCACTAGTGAAAGTGACCCAAACTGAATATGTGCCGTTAATAACCACCCTCTGTTTTCTATCACTGAGCCAGTTACTTACCCACATACAGACATTTTCTCCCAGGCCAAGCATTCTCATTTTATATACTAACCTTTTATATGGTACCGTGTCAAATGCTTTGGAGAAGTCCAGATATACGACATCCATTGATTCGCCATGGTCCAGTCTAGAACTTACCTCCTCATAGAAACTGATTAAATTGGTTTGACATGACCGATCCCTCATGAAGCCATGCTGATATGGAGTTATTTGCTTACTTTCATTGAGTTTGACTAAATTTAGCTTTTTTGAAGTTTGGTATTTTTGTTCCTCCCTGAAGAAACGCTCTTTTGAATGACAGTTGGAAGTTTATTATATTATGGTAACTATTTCCCAGGTGTCCCCTGACCTGCACATCTGTTATTCTGTCAGGTCTATTGGTTAATACTAAGTCCAGTAGGGCTGTCCCTCTAGTCGGGTCCTGAACCAGTTGTGAAAGGTAATTGTCAGAAAACTCTTTGAATGAGAAGGTATGTCCAAACTTTTGGTCTGTACTGTGTATATATATATACATGCGCACACATGCCTGTCTGTCTTTCTGTATATAATGTGTATATGTGTGTGTGTATACATGTACAGAGAGAGAGACAGAGACACCCACATATATATATATATATATATATATATATATATACATGTGCGTATCTTTCTACATATGTCTGTGTGTCTCTGTCTGTCTGTCTCTCTCTATATATATATATATATATACACATACATGCGTGTGTCCCTGTCTCTCTATATATAACGTGTGTATATGTGTATGCATATAGAGAGAGAGAGAGAGTGAGAGAGACACACAAAAATATATATATATTTTTTTAAATGTATGCATCATAATTAGAGATGAACGAGCATACTCGTCCGAGCTTGGTGCTCGTTCGAGTATTAGGGTACTCATAAGTGCTCGCTGCTCGGACGAGTATCTCGCCATGCTCGAGGAAATGGCAAATTCCGCATTGTGCTTTTTTTGGCGCCTATAAACACAGCCAATCACAAGCCAGTAGACTCTACGGTACACCCAGCATCACGTGGGGCTCTTACATGTCGATAGCAGGGGTTGGCTGGCCTGATCTAGTGACTGGCCGCGGTGCTCGGCTCAGATGCCTTCTGGATGTCGTTAGGGATACAGCTGCTGCGTTTCAGGGAGAGTGTTAGGGCCTGCATTTAGTTCTCTGTTAGGCAGGAATCACCCACAAAGAACCCAACAGCCCTTCTAAGGGCTAGAAGACATTTTTTTTTGTCTCCTGGCTTGGCTGGCTGGCACTAGTAGTGCAGCTATCGCCATATATAACCCCCTTTTTTTTATGTTATATCTCAGTGATACAAATCCATTGCACACAGCAGTTTGGAACCATTCTGTGTGTCACAGTACAGTACACTCACTATTTTCTGTCCAGGTGACACTTTCTGTACGTCACTGAATACAACAAAGTCTTTTGCTGCCTGTCACGTGTATAGCTTGATCCCAAAAATCTCTGTGCGACATTTGTCTGGGTCGCAGTCTAAACAGCTACCGTCACTAGGGTGTCAGTTAGCTCTACGATAGTTTCTGCAAGTCACGTTCCAAAAAAAACAAAAATCCAAAACAAAATATACAAAAAAAATTTGTTTTTTGTTGTTTTAGCTCAGTGATACAAATCCATATCACACAGCTGCGTGTAACCTTTCTGTGTGTCACAGTTCAGCACACTCACTCCAATCCGTATATTCTGTCCAGGTGACACTTTCTGTACGTCACAGAATACAACCAAGTCATTTGCTACCTGTCACGTATACAGCTTGATCCTAAAAATCTCTGTGCGACATTTGTATGGGTCGCAGTCTAAATAGCCGCCGTCAGTAGGGTGTCAGTCAGTTCTACGATAGTTTCTGCACGTCACGTTCCAAAAAAAACAAAACTAAAAAAAAAAAATAAAAAAAAATATAAAAATAATTAGTTGCATTTGTTGTTTTAGCTCAGTGATACAAATCCATTTCACACAGCTGCGTGTAACCTTTCTGTGTGTCACAGTTAAGCACACTCACTCCAATCCATATATTCTGTTCAGGTGACACTTTCTGTACGTCACTTAATTAAACCAGACTGAACAAGTTTGTGGGTTTCAGTACACCAGGCCCGTTCATTTTTTTTTTATATCATAAACTTATATACAGAAAATGTTGAACCCCAGGGCTAAGGGTCGAGGACGAGGGCGTGGGCATTCAATTACTGCAGGGGGCAGAGGCCGTGGTCCTGGGCAGGGTGAGACAGTACCTGCTGATGAGGGAGCTGTGGAACGCCGCAGAGCTACACTCCCTAGCTTCATGTCTCAACTTACAGGGACACGTGGTAGAGGACTGTTGAAACCACAACAGTGTGAACAGCTGATCTTGTGGATTGCGGACAATGCTTCAAGTAATTTGTCCACCAGTCAGTCTTCCACGCAGTCCACCCACGTTACCCAAGGGAGCACTCCTCTG